>JAOTQE010132763.1:0-23709 GCA_025631205.1 Nesometra sesokonis
CCGTACCGAATTCGTAATTCTCTCTTTGTAAAACCGTAGTAACGTCGAATTAAAATCTTACTAAATCGTCGTACGTCATAATTCTGTCGTTACAATTTGCAGAAATGTTGTTACACTTGCGTATTAGAGTCGTCATACGCCTTGACAATGTCCTATTAAGGTCTTGGAAAAGCAAAAAAATTATTTTATTTTTTACGAATCACTACGATAACGCACGATTTTTGAAATTTTTAAAATCGTGCTCTGTCGTATCAAAAATCGTGAATGTGGGAAGGGGGCATTAAGAGGTACCGCCCTTCTTAATCCGACCGCTCTTGAATGATAATTTTAAGTATTATAATTTAAGGCAAAATACTGAAAAACACCAATGTGAACGATGGCTGGATCTCAAATGAGGTAAAAAAATTGGTAAGCAAACAATTTAAAAACAATTTCTTCAGTAATCATTAGAGCTATTGTATACTGTGGCATAATACACTTGATGGGCCTGCCTGATTTATGCTTCTGATCTCTGATTAACAGCAACAGTATTCATAATATGTGACGCATGTAATTATTCATAACTTGTAACACAGCAAATTATTTAAGAGTGGATTTAAGGGCTAACAGGCTTTAGCCCCTAAATTTGACTTGAAAATTATTTGTTAGGCCCTAGTTGAATTTGAACGAAACAGCAACAGAGCTCAAAGAGGCTAAACATAAGAAATAGTGCAATTGGATCCGCTCTGGTGTTAAGAAAGAAATGGGATCCGTTTCTCTGTGCATATATACTGTAGTTAGTACGGTACAGTATTTTACATGTACACGCCCCATCAGTCAGACTTATTTTAGACATTCCACAAAATAAAAAAAAACTCTTTCGTGAGTTATCCATCGTGTGCCAATCGCGCATAGGATGGCTTAGCAACCAGCGATAGCCTATTATTGACTTTAATGTTTTTTTTAATCAATTTTATTGCCAGAATGTGACCAATCATCTGTTGGGAACAAACCGAGTGTTTGGGTTGGTAAGTAACATTTTCAAACAGTATGTGCCATAGTTAGTGCATTGAAATATACAAAACATAACGTACGGTAAACTTCAGTAACCACACAACCGTCTGCCAAATGGAGCGAGCACACGAGATCCGAATATCATTCTATGTGCACATCCAAAAAGTACGTTACCGTTTTAGATTGCTCACGTCTGTTTTCCAATTCTGTCAGTCAGGTCATGAGAAAGTTTCTGTAGTATGCCTACAAATTTCGTTCTTAATAAATACAGTAATTTGATTACGTAACATAGGCCCATACCGGCCGTTGAAGTTAGCTGTGTTCACACGGTATTTAAGGCCGTCATATGAACACATTGTTTGATTCCCAGGAACAGCTTTGTCTTCAGATACAGTGTAGTGTTTGATAAAAATTGTTTTAAAGTACGGCGTTTTAAAAACGGTGTTAAAAACATCGTTACTCTTGTTGGATAATACAATAATTTTTTATTTGTTTCATTATAGATGTCGAATGCGGTAGAAAAGAAGTATGCCAACAATTTGGTCTTGACTATATATGCGAGGACGTCTGTGGTATAAATGGTACAAAATTCTTGTGCGCGTCACCAGAGGCCTTGCCCCTTACACCAGCAGCCAACCTTGATGAACTTAACGTAATCACTTACAACGTATGGGAACTAAGATACTTGTACTATCAGAGTGGTCAGAGGGAGCGGACGTGTCGTGTAGTTCGACAATTAGTTAGTTTACACCCAGAAGTTGATGTTATAAGTTTCAACGAAGTTTTTATGGGAGGATGTTTCGCCCAAAGCAATCTCACTATTAGAGATATTTTAGTTCAATACGGGTTTGTGCATTATACTGAAACTGTTGGTACACCTACGACTATATTAAAACCCGAGAATGGTGGTGTCTTTATAGCTTCACGCTGGCCAATTATTAGAAAGGCCCAACATGTGTATGACAATGCGGCCATATCAACGTCAGACGTTTTATCTGGAAAAGGAGTCATCTATGTAGAAATTGAAAAGACTGTCCGTAACAAATCTAGGCGGTATCATGTATTTGGCACGCATATGCAAGCTCAAGAGAGATTTAACACGCAAACGGTGCGACTGGCACAAGCTAAAGAGATGTACATGTTTAAAAGGCGCCAAAGCATTCCAGCAGACGAACCAGTTATTTATCTTGGTGATTTAAATTGCGACTGGACTGATACTCAGGAACACGCAGAAGATGTCATCAATACATTGCATGCATCAGAACCGCAGAGAATAGGCGACCTTAATTACACGTATGACAGAACGTTAAATGATGTCTTCCCAGGAACACCAAGAGGTGATAACACTTCACAATGGCTTGATTACGTACTGTACAGTAAAGAGCACACGCTACCTCAGTCTGCTAATGTACAAGTCATTCGACCTCAGACAAAGCCATTTAAAGTCTGCAGTATCTCCCTGTTGCCTGGTTATCGCTTTCCAGATGAGTGTCGCAATCAACAAACGTTAACGGATTTGTCTGATCATTTTCCAGTTGCTGGCCGTTTCATATTTCCTCCAGATATCCAGGAAACGACAGATGAACCAAACCACGCAACAAACTCAACGTTTTTTGGAACCACATTTTTAATGACGTTGTTCTTATCAGAATGCGTCAAATACATTTTACTGCAATAATAGTTTTAAATCACTGTACAGTGGTGTAAAACGCAGCTTTAAACTATCACTGTGATGTGAAAAACTCTAAAAACAATTCTGTATATAAAGAGAGAAGTTTAACTTGAAGATCACACACGAGTTGTCAACACCTAATGTCACGAATGTAAAATACAGTGGAACCTCTATTTTACATCAGTCGATTTTATAACTCTCAATTTTACATACTTTTACATACTTTAACTAAAAATGGTAAAATATTAAGCTTTAAACATAAATTGTAACTGGACATGGTTTTAGAAATGTTGAAAATTAACCAATATTTATAGCGGATTGTTGTATAATTAAAATCCTCTAAACAATGTATACAGTAGCAGTAGATAATAAATAATGAACAAACTTTAAAAAGACAATAACTCAATTTTACAAACCTCCGGATTTACATAACACTTCTGGTCCGTTACAGTATGTAAAATCAAGGTTCCACTGCATTCTTTTTTAAAGAATTTGTATGAATAGAGGTACAGTACAAGTTACTGGTAAATACTGTACTTCAACTTGCCTAAGCTGACTTTGCCTGTCAGAATACTTCTAAAATCATACTTTTCATTTCAGATTGATGCGTTTTTCCTCAATCAACAATCTTTAAGTCGATTTTTTCCAAGTAAATTTTTAAATTCGACTTTGACACGTTCGAACTTAGTGCTTACCTATGTTGAGCAGAGTTTGTTTAAATTGGAATATCTCATGGTATTTGGTAGTACTCTAGCTACTGCTTACAAAAAACTTTAAAAATAGAAGACAGAAATAACAATATGCAGTTCAATTTGAGTTTAATACAAAGATGAATGCAAATTGATATTACAGTCAAATACAAACAAAAACAAAGTTTAAATATGGGCATTATATTATGACTAGGTTATGTTGTGACTAGGTTATATTGTACACAGTATTGGCATACTGTGACTATGTGTATATTCTATCATTACTATGGGTATACTGTACAACATAATTCGCAAATAAAATGTTAGTTTGAAGAACAGGTACGCTATTAAAAATTGAAAAAAGAAATACTATATAACAAACGTACATTTTTGTACAAGCACAAAGGGAGACAAAACTAGATAATAATATAATAAATTAATAAATAAATAAAATTATTATACAGTATGTAGGAGAAAAAGTAATATGAATAATAAATTTAAGCAGTCGGTTTTAAATTAATATTTCAAACAATAAACACAAAACATGAGGAATATAAAATTATGTATGAAATGGATAATCAGCTTACAACTTGGAATGGAATCTCTCATCTCATTAATACACTGTCACCTACAGTATACAAATATATACCGAGATGAAAAGCTCTGGTTAAAACTATGGGTCCCAAGGTGACTTCAAAAGTACTATTTGCCGAGGGACGCAGCCCTGAAGCAAATGGTACTTTTGCTTTCACTGAGGGACCCATAGTTTTAATCTAGAGACTTTCATCTCAGTATATATTTGTTATTTGTTTTATACTGGATTCATACATTCTTGTTCATTGACTGAGTTCAGTGCAGTGCTGAACACTGCGCTTGCAACAGTTCGAAACCGGTACCAGCACCGAGTCACACGAGATAGCACCGTCTGGTGTTGAAATCGGTACAGAATCCGTGAATAGTCTTTTACTATTTACGGATCCATTAATAGTACTTTGGTGGTTGGATTATGTTTGATCACGTGACATGCTTTTAACCAATCAGTGAACAAGGATAAATCAATCCAGTATATAATATTTGATATACTCGATCAGTGTCTTCATTTACCATTGATAAGTAGCATTATTGGCATTATGACATGTTTCAAGGAACCTAATTGTCAAATGAATTTAAAACCATGCCCCTATCAAAATGCGATACACTGCAATCACTTGATTTTTCAGTTGAAACTCAAATATGTACTGGTAATTCTATGCTTTGCTAGGCTAGGTGTTGACAACTAGGCCCAAGTAGATCTAGCCTAAACAAAACTGAAATTGTTAAAAGCCTAATATTAAATAGGCCTAATATGAAATAGTCATCCATTTTTTCTAAGGTAGATGTCAATTGTCAGATGATATATAAGAATAGTCTTACTGAATTATTTATCAATAAAATGGAATAACAAAAAATATTGTACTCACTGTGACAATATATTGTATGCATTGAAACCTAGTAATATATTGTACTTGTTTTTGACTTGTACTATATTTTGCCAAAGCTGGTACAATATTATTCAGTATCACCCTCCAATGTGTATGATATTAAAAAATTATGGTTTTCATGATGACAACTTTAAACACAAAAATGAAGTTTACAATATTATCCACGAACTAAAATATCACGAGATCAAGAAAAACCCTACAGTCACTCTTAAATGTATTTTTGTTTTGCCAATAGTTTTGGCTAATTGAATCTGAATTCAGCCACATCAGATGTTGATTGTTTTTATGACGTAGACTCAAGACCTATTTGTGATTTAAGTCTTAGCCAAAATGGCCAAAGCAAGTCATTTATTTTTAGCCAATTTAAAAATATCTTAGCCCGGTGTCAAGTTGGCAAATGGTTAGAGTGAGCCAAGCCTGTAAATCATTAAAAAGGTAATTAAATTTAAAATAAATATTATTCACAAATCAATGTACAGTATTAAAAATAGGAGATCTTTCATTTATCAGTAGGTTTGTTACAGCACAGTTAAATCATTTGTTAATTTCTTTTTAATGAAATTCAGTTAAAGAATTTTTATACAATCCAAAGTGTTCATTAAAGAATTACTATGTAGCGATTAATTGAAGATGAAAAATATCAAAACATCAATACAAAATTTGACCCAGTACTGCACCCCTGAATTTTGCTAATTAGTAAAATCTTGATTTAGGGTCAATTACCGTATTGTTAATTATAAATCTTAAAACATTATAAATCAGTTAACTGTTAATGTACAGTATATATGTAATGAATTTGACAATTTTTAAAATATTTAGATTATAGAACATTTAAAGGAAAAGTTCAGGATTAAAATTTCTAAGGATTCACATATAGAACAATTAGTTGTGACCTCGCTGATAAACTTCAAAAATATTTCGACAATGAGATAATTAAGGAAATTTTAAAAATTGTATCAAAAATCACAATACAAAGTACCTTTTCTTATGTGAATTTGACTAATCTTTCCATTTATGTATATTTGTAATGTGATTTTTCGATTTTCAAGCACAACCCTTTACAAAATCTGTAATTATCCTATTCTTTAACACTGTGTAATTTGAGTAATAGACCAACTTTTAATTTTAAAATCACTTTTCAACATTTTGCAACATTATAATTATTACATTTTGTGAATTTTATCTATGATATCACAGTTAATTATTAGATTTATCCATACAAATGTTAATCCCGGAATTCCACTTTAATATTTAAAACTATCTACAAACCCCAAGAAATTGACTCTATTGTATTTTACAGTTTTCATTATCAACTTCAGCGATTGGTTCTTCTGACACAGCTACAGGCTTATTTTTCAACGACCTTTGCGGTAGAGCTCGGACTCGTTTCTTGCTTGCTAACTGTGGTAATTCTTTCTTTGGACTGTTGGTGATGGTATTCAGAGCCTCTGGTCCCTGCTAAGATTAGAAATAGTGGTATTAATTATTTAAAGTGTTATGAATTCATCAGATCCAGAATTGGATATACAGTACACAAACCCATGTATACATTCATGGTTTGGAATTGGATCCAGTGTGAAGTTATCTTTAGCCTGTGCAGTTTGACAGTTAAAACTGGAATTCCACTGAACATAATTTCAATGATGTGTGCATGCATGACTTGAAATTGGATCCAGCCTGAAGCTATCGTTACACTGTGCACACTTTGGCAGTTAAAACTGGAATTCCACTGAACACAATTACAATGTGTGCATGAATGCCTTGGAATTGGATCCGGCGTATATCTATCTTTATACTGTACACATTTTGATGGTTAAAGCTGGAATTGATGCTTGATTAAGATGATGTCTGCATGCATATCTCAGAATGGGAATCTAGTGTAAATTTGTCTTTAGACTGTGCACACTTTAAAAGAATAAAGATGAACTTCAAACAAATTTAAATCAAGAGTGAATAACTTTAGATTGTGCACACATTCATACATGCCAACACTCCTATTGTGGCTGGGAGATTCACATATTACAGCCAATTTTACTTCTCCCGGATTCTCATAAATTCTCCCAGTTTAAAAATAAAATTTTGCATTTCTTTACACGCATTTTTAACAATGAAAAATCTCAATATTGTGTTATCAATTACATCTGTGGTTTAATTGCCTTCAAATGCGAGTTTTAGACTACGCGCAAGTTGGATGTCTCACACCGGGGCGGGGGCTGATTGCCTCCTGGATGGGCATATCATGGTGGGTGGGTGCATATCATCATCAGAAGTGTTTTGCGCCAAGAATCTGAAATTTTTTTTATCGTCAATTTTGCTAGGTATGCAATTTGATGGTTAAAGTTGAAATTTCATTTGGCAAGATTACGACGAGAGGCAGTAAAAAAAATTGTACAGTAATCCTATCAAAGCCTCACTCTACAAGGCTTATCAAGTTACATTGTATTTATATTATAATACCCTACAACAAAAATCGGTGTATCAAACAGTTTGGAATAGATTAAGTCTTATATTACATGCATCCCCTCTAAAATTTTACCCCAATTTAAAATACAGACTACAAACCATCTTCCACACAATCTAGGATCCACCCTGAATAGAACAGATTTCAGGAACCACTAATTTCTACCTTGATTCTACAATTACTAGTAAAAATTCACTTCAGTGGCCACTAAAAAATCATACTATTGCCGTGGACTATGCTGGATAATGTATAAAATGGGCTACTACAGTTAAACTTGCCCAAGTTGAATCTAAAGTGGCATTGAAAAAAGTTTGATTTAAAAATAATTTGACTAAAAAAAGATGTTTTTTAATAGAAAACTGCCAAGTCAGAGAAATGAAATTCCAAACAAAACAATTTGAAAATTCAAACAAGATGACCCGTCTGGAATGTGATCAGTTTTCAGTGTTGACTGCACTAGATAAGCAATAATATGCAAGTATTGATTACTTACCTGTTTTACAAGCGATGCCCTACTTCTTGTAACTCGTTTAGTCCCTGTAATTTCATTCTGATTCTTTACTAATTCTGCCGTTGATAAATTATCACTCTTCTTAGCTGCTAAGGTTCCTCTAGTCTTCTTCGATGTTGGACGAGTTCGACGTACTGGCTTCAAGATCGGCATAGCTTCATCCTCACTACTTTCTACTGTTGTCCGCTTCCTTGATACACTGTCATCTATTGCTGACCGTTTACAGGATGACTCCTCATCAGAACTGGTCTTTTTACGTTTGTTGACAGTTATATCAGCTTTACCTTCTTTCTTCTCTTCCAAGAGTTTTACATTCTCCAGCCCTCTCTTGAGACAAAAATCTTTCTTCTTTATATCTTCCAAAATGTTTTCATTCTTAGTTTCTATCTCTTTCTTAAGACAATCATCTTTGTTCTTTTTATTTTCCGAAGGTTTTAAGTTCTTAGTTTCCAGCCTTCTCTTTAGACAATCTTTCTTTTCTTTATCTTTTAAGACTTTTGCCTTCTTAGTCTCCAATCCTTTCTTTATACAATCTAACACTTTAACTTCTTCACCAGCTGTTTTAGGTTGGGAATCTAATTTTTCTTTGGCTAGAATTACTGCTTCATATTTTTTTGTAACCTGTTCTAGACGATCATTAAGAACATCTCTCTCTCTTTCAATTACGTCAAATTTAGACTGAATAACTTCTTTATCAGACAATGCTGCTTCACATGCCATTTTAGTTTCAACTTTAAATGTTTCATAGTCATTATTTAATTTATCTTTTTCTTTAATAACCTCTTCTAGCTTTTTGTCTTTCTGTTCCAGCTTCTTGGTCAATATTTCTGTATTTGATGTCAAAATAGCAATGTGTTGTTCAAATTCTACTCGTGTTTGTTTCATGTCTTTCTCAGCATTCATCATGCATTCAACTTGATCCTTATTTTCTTTTCTAAGGTTGTCAATTCTTTCAAAAGCACTGTGTAACTTGTCTTTCATGTCTAGTGTTTCGGATTCCAGTCCTGAAATCTTCCTTTCAGCCTCTTTAATTATTGTGTTACTTTCAGTCATTTTGCTTTCAAACTCTGCTGTCAATTCTTTTGCATTACTTTCAAGATTACTTACTCTATCTTTTTCTTTAGTCAAACAACATTTAGTTTCTTCCAACTGTCTTTCTATATCTACATGCTTTTCTGATTCAGAATTTAAACTTTGTTGATGTTTTTCTTCCAGGGCTAATATCCTGCTCTCAGCACTACTTATCTCAGTTGTTAATGCCTTCTCTAACTCTTTGCATTTATCATCTAGTTCTGAAAGTGCCTCTACCGAAGTTGTTTTCTCTAAGGATAAACTGTCAGTTAGTTTCTTGATCTCCTCTATTAATAATTCTTTTTCATCTTTTTGTTTTTGAATCATTTCTTCTAATTGACAAGTTATGTGTTGACTACTTTTTGTATTTGAATTAATTTCCTCTTCTAATTTGGTCACTAATGCTGTAAGTGTGTCAACCTGTTCTGTCAGAGATCGTATTTCCACCTGCTTGTCATTTAAGTTTTCATTGCCTTTTTTAACATTCTCTTTAAGAATTTCAATAGTTGCCCTTTCTTCTTCAATATCTTTTAACAATTTTTCTTTACTCTCACTCAGTTCAATTTCTTTTGATATTAATGTTTTATTCTGCAATTCTAATCCTGAAATTTCAGTCTTTAGAAGTTCTTTGGATTCACTTTGTTCTCTCTGTGCAGTTTGTAATTCCTCTGTAAGGTCTGATATTGTTTTCTTCAAAGCAACAAGTTCTAAATCTAATTCTTCTTTCTCGTTAGAGTAAGCTTCGGATTTATCTTCCAACTCTTTCTTTAAACCACTCAGTAATTCAACTTCTTCAATGGCTGTTTTCACCCGATACTCTAATTCTTCATTTGTTCTCAGAACATTTCCATAATCTTCTTTAGTTTGCTCTAAACAATCTTTTAATATATCTCTTTCCTTCTCTAGTGCCTCATATTTTGATTGAATAACTTCTTTACCAAACAATGCTGCTTCACATGCCACTTTAGTTTCAACTATAAATGTTTCATATTCATCATTTAATTTATCTTTTTCTTTGATAACCTCTTCTAGTTTTTTGTCTTTTTGTTCCAGCTTCTTGGTCAATAATTCTGTATTTGATGTCAAAATAGCAATGTGTTGTTCAAATTCTACTCGTGTTTGTTTCATGTCTTTCTCAGCATTCATCATGCATTCAACTTGATCCTTATTTTCTTTTCTAAGGTTGTCAATTCTTTCAAAAGCACTGTGTAACTTGTCTTTCATGTCTAGTGTTTCGGATTCCAGTCCTGAAATCTTCCTTTCAGCCTCTTTAATTATTGTGTTACTTTCAGTCATTTTGCTTTCAAACTCTGCTGTCAATTCTTTTGCATTACTTTCAAGATTACTTACTCTATCTTTTTCTTTAGTCAAACAACATTTAGTTTCTTCCAACTGTCTTTCTATATCTACATGCTTTTCTGATTCAGAATTTAAACTTTGTTGATGTTTTTCTTCCAGGGCTAATATCCTGCTCTCAGCACTACTTATCTCAGTTGCTAATGCCTTCTCTAACTCTTTGCATTTATCATCTAGTTCTGAAAGTGCCTCTACTGAACTTGTTTTCTCTAAAGATAAACTGTCTGTCAGCTTCTTGATCTCCTCTATTAATAATTCTTTTTCATCTTTTTGTTTTTGAATAATTTCTTCTAATTGACAAGTTACGCGTTGACTACTTTTTGTATTTGAATTAATCTCCTCTTCTAATTTGGTTACTAATGCTGTAAGTGTGTCAACCTGTTCTGTCAGAGATTGTACTTCTACCTGCTTGTCATTTAAGTTCTCATTGCTTTCTTTAACATTCTCTTTAAGAATTTCAATAGTTGCTCTTTCTTCTTCAATATCCTTTAACATTTTTTCTTTACTCTCACTCAGTTCAATTTCTTTTGATATTAAAGTTTTATTCTGCAATTCTAATCCTGAAATTTCAGTCTTTAGAAGTTCTTTGGATTCGCTTTGTTCTCTCTGTGCAGTTTGTAATTCCTCTGTAAGGTCTGATATTGTTTTCTTCAAAACAACAAGTTCTAAATCTAATTCTTCTTTCTCGTTAGAGTAAGCTTCAGATTTATCTTCCAACTCTTTCTTTAAACCACTGAGTAATTCAACTTCTTCAATGGCTGTTTTCACCTGATACTCTAATTCTTCTTTTGTTCTCAGAACATTTCCATAATCTTTTTTAGTTTGCTCTAAACAATCTTTTAATATATCTCTTTCTTTCTCTATTGCCTCATACTTTGATTGAATAACTTCTTTATCTGTCAAAGCCATTTCAGATGCTGTCTTGTTTTCAGTTACTAGTGTTTGGAAGTCATTATATAATCTATTCTTTTCTTTAATAGCCTCTTCTAGCTTTTCCTCTTTGTCTTCTAATTTCTTAGCCATGATTTCCACATCCATGGTAAACTTGGTAATGTTTTGTTCAAGTTCTTGTTTTATCTGAGCTATTTCTTTGTTGGAAGTCATCATGCATTCATGATTTTCTTGTTGGAGATCTTCGATTTGTTTGCCTGCAATATGTAATCTGTTATTTGAATCCATCACTTTGGTTTCAAGTGATGAAATCTTTGTTTCATTATCAACTTGTACTGTTACCAGATCTTCTAGTTCACTCTTTACCATTCTCAACTGGACATCTAAATCCTCTTTAGCTTTCACATGAATGTCAATTTCAGCACTCATACATTCTAATTTTGCATTTAACTTATCACATTCTTCTTTTCTTTTTTCAAGTTGGGTTTGCAATGCATCTCTTTCAATCTTAGCAATGTCAGATTCCTTTATATTTTTACTAAGCGCTTCACTTAAGTCATTCTTGATTTCATTATTTTCTTTAATTAATTTTTCAAGATTTTCTTCTTTTTCTTGTAGCTTTGTTGACACTTTTAGTAAATCAGAACTCAGAGCTGAAACTTTGTATTCCATTTCCATTCGAATTTCTTTCATCTCTTGGTCAGCTTTTATTTTACTTTCAATGTGATTGGTCCTTTCTTGCTGCAAATCTTCAATCCTCTGACATCCACTGAAGACTTTTTCACTTAACCCTTCAATTTGAGTTTCAAGCATTGAAATTTTGTATTCCTTGTCTTCAATGACTGAATTAAATTCTGAATTTTTGCTTTCAAGTTCTGCTCTTATGTCTTGCATACAGCTTTCTAGTTCATTTGATCTGTCTTTCTCTTTATTCAAACAATCATTGGTTTCATCCAGTTGTATTCTGACATCTTTTACCTTTTGCATCTCTACATCAAGAGCATGCTGCTTTTCCATTTGTAATGTTGTTAACTTAATTTCTAACTCTTCAATTTCTTTTTTAAGAGAAGATTCAACAGTTTCAAATCGTCTAGTTTCCTCTGAGAGTTTTTCTGAAAGATGTAATTTCTCCTCCTCCAGTTTCTGCCTTAACTCTTCAATTTGATTCTCTAATTCTTCTAAAGATTTCATTTGATTCTGATTTGTTTCTTCCTTTGTTTCAAGTTCTTGTTGCATTCTTTTTCTTTCATTCTCCATTTGCTCGTTAATATTATTCAATGCAGATGTGAGACCTTTCAGTTCAGATTCATGCATTTGAATGTTTTCTTCTTTTTCATTGATAATTCTCTCCTTCTCTATAATTCCTTCTTTTAGAGTTTGAATATGTTGAATGTGGTTTTCTTGAATATTGAACATTTCAGCCTTGATATCAGCAATATTGGTTTTCTCCTTAGTTAACAGATCATCTACCATTTCTTTCTCATCTTTCATCTCCTTCAGTTCGAATTGCAATGATTCTACCTCACATGCTAACTTTTCCAGGTTGCTTTTTAGGTCCTCTTCTTTATTTTTCATGGCTATCATATCACTTTGGTTTGTGCTAAGGGTTCCTTTAAGCTCTTTTATACAACACTCATTTTCTGATATTGTACCTTCTAGATTTTTAACTTCTTCATTCATTTTCTCTGACACTGCAGTAATGTCCATTTCAGCTTTAGCAATAATATTGTCTTTTTCACAGATAAGTGACTTTTGTGTCTCTAGAGCAGCTTCTAATTTTCCTAATTTTTCCAGCAAGCAATCAGAATCAGCAACCTTATCCTCTAAATCCATTTGTACAAGCTCCATGTGGCTTTGCAATTTTTCTTTTTCTTCTTTTAAAGTTTCATACTGTTGCAGCAGACGAGTAACTTCTTCTTCTTTAGCAACTAACAGATCAGTTTCCCTGTCAAGCTTTTCCCTCAAAGTGGATGCATTCTGAGTGGAAGCATCATATTGTGCAGTGATTTTTACTAGTTGTTCTTCCAAACCATTCTTGACAGCAGCAAATTCTGATGCATTTGTCTTGATCTGTTTATCTTTAACATCTAGAGCTTCATTAATCTGCACATTCTTTTCTTGTAATGTTTCAAGTCTGTCATTTGCATCTTCCATGTCCATTTGTAAAACATCAAGTGATCCTTGCAATGCTTGTCTCTCATTTATCAAAGTATCTTTTTCAGATTGTAACTGCTGTAATTTATCTTCATTTACCTGAAGTATGTCTTTAGATTTAAGCAGTTTACTTTCAATTTCACTAATCTGGTGGTGTAGCTGAATATTTTCTTCGGATAAATCTTTAATTTTTTCTTCAGCAATCAAATTACTCTCACTGATGTCATTAACCATTTTACAAAGTTCAGCATCCTTTTGTTGTAGCAATTTTAAAGATTCTTCTTTATTTTTGTTCAATTCGTCTGTCACTTGCTCTAAATCTTTCTTAGTAGACATCATAGAGTTTGATGCTACATCCAGCTTTTGTTGTATGGTGGCTACTTCTTCTGTAAGATACTGTAACTGCTTGTTAGCGTCAGTGGTTAAAACAACTTGTGCTTCAAGTCTATCATTTATCTCAGACTTTTCTTTTTCCAATGCCTCTACACTTTTCAATGACGAATTCAATGAGGATTGCATGTTCTCCAGATCCTCTTCAGAGTTTTCTAATTTGAATTTTAAACCAACAAGTTCTGATTCTTTTTGCTGGATTATTGTTTCACTCTGATTACATTTGTCACTGAAAGTGAGGTTCTGCTGTTTTAAATCACGTACTTCAGCTTCCATCTTTAAGGATATTTCATCAATTTTCTTTTCATAATTCTCAACCTCTTCTTTCAGCAATCCAATATCCTTATCTTTTAATAAAACCAAATCTTTATTTTGGTTTAGTTGTTCCTCAATCATCTCTAAATTTCTTTTAACACTTTGGCATTCAGTTTCTTGTGTTGTTATTTGTTTCTTTGTGTTTTCTAGATCTGTTTCACTTTGCTCTAAGGCTGACTTTAATGTGGTGATCTCTTCCTCTTTCTTGTAGATCATGGCATTCATCTGCTCACTTTCATTAATCAATGAATTCTTGCTAGCTTCTAATTCAGAAACACTTTTATCATAGACTGAAGCTGCATCATCAAATTTCTGTTGTAACTCCAGCATCTCAGCAGAGTGTTTTTCTATCTGCAATGTTTTTCGATTAAGGACTTCTTCCAGTTCAGCGACTCTTTCTTTTAGATTATCATTTTCATGATGTGTACTTTTTGTTATTGTTTCTAGGTTTTGTAATTCTTCACCAACTTTCTTGAGTTCATCAGATGCATCACTAAATTCATTGCTAAGCAACTTAATCTTGTCGTCTTTTTCATATATCACTTTGATGTTTTGTTCTTGAATTACTTCTAGTTTAGCATTTAGCTCCTCACATTCTTTCTTCATATTTAAAGAATTATCTTGAAGTTGCTTGATTTCAAAATTTTTAATTTCGACCTCTTCTTCTTTACTTGCTTTTTCTTTCTTTGCAGCAATTAACTCGGTCTCAGCAATTTCCAATCTATCTCTATAATGTTGTGATTCTGATGATATCACCTGCAATCTGTCTGTCAATTCTGTTACTTCTGTGCCTCTCTCATCAGCAAGCTGACACAATTTCTTGTTCTTAGATTCCAATACTGAGATTTCCAAAACATGAGATGCAATTTTAGCATTCAATGGATCAATACTTGCAAGAAGCTCTGTTTCTTGTTTTTGCAGACTAACAACCTTCATTGATTCATTTTCCAATGATGAAGCGAGTTCTGCAATCTTGTTGTCACTCTCTTCCATTTTCTGCCTATATTTCTTTGTTTCTTCTTTTTCGTTATCTAGTATTCTTGCCATTTCTTCACATTGTTGTTTTACAGATGCTTCTTGCTTTTGTATAATGTTTGCCTTTTCAGTTTCAGCGGCAATGGATTCTTTTAATTGTAAAATTTTACTGTCTTGTTCTTCTATTTGAATCTTTGAATTATTAAACTTTTCCTTTTGTTTCTTAAGGGTAGCTAACAAGTCTTGGTGTTCTTGATTTAGCTGCCCCTCTTGCTTCCTTAAGTTTGAAATGGTTTTTGTCATTTCTGCTGATGACATTTCTAGTTCGGCTACTTTATTTTCTTTATCTTCCACCTTATTTTGTAGCTGATTGGTTGCTTCCTTTTCTCTTTTTAATGTACTTAGTAAATCCTGGTGACTCTGTTTTAAAGTCGATATATCTTCGTGAAGTGATCTACCAGCTTTCTCTTGTTTATGCATTTCTTCTTTCATAGCTTCTTTCTCCATTGTTGTAGTATCCAACTTGAGGGTTAGTTCACCAACTTCACGGTCTCGCTTCTTCAAAATATCTTCAGCAGATGATAATTTTTTCTGTACATCAGTACACTGGATCTTAAGATTTTCCAACATGTTGTTCAATTCTTTGACTCTAGCTTCATACTTAACTTTCATTGATTCCATAGCTGTGTCTTTTTCAGATTCTTTTCGACGTAAGCCGTTTGTTATTCCTTCACTCTGTGACAATTCATGCTTTAGTTTCTTTATCTGCTCTTCTAAGTTGTTTAACTTGAATGCACTTTGCTCTAGTTTACTACCCAGCATATCTTTCTCCTTTTTAAGTTCTGAAAGCTTCTTGTTCAGCTCACCTTCAGTTACCTCATGCGATCTCATACTCTGCTCTGCAGCACTTATCTTTTGTTTCAGGTCATTAACCTCTTGATCAGTTCGGGTACTTTTAGCTTGCATTCTCTCAAGCTGGGCTTGTAGATTGTTACGTTCATTTGATAGGTGATTAATCTCCTGTTGCAATTTGTTCTTTGTTTCATTCAGTTGTTTTTCAAGTACAATTGTGGCCTGTACTTGTTCGGATATTTCCTGCTTGTGTGCCTTTTCCTTCTCCTTTATTTTCTGATCGAGCGATTGTCTAACAGCTTCAGCATTGTGTCGTTGGCATTCTAATTCTTGTCCAATTTGTTTAAGTTTTCTTTCACATTCTACAAGCTGTAAATAAAAATATTTAATTTTATTTCTGAACATGATGCACTACTTTATGGAAAATCATTATTTTTCCTGTGTATCAGTTTTTATAAGGAACTAGCATTATTGTATTGTTGTTTGTCAATGTCATCGCTGCTGCCTTCACCATCATTATTATGGTGTAAATAAAATATCCAATCACATGCATAATGCAGTTCCACTTTCATCTTCTAATCTTACAGTTAACGGTTTGATTCTTATCTTTACTTTTTAACCTAGCGTGTTCAATTAAATCTGCAGCCAAATTTTCACTACAGGTTCAGCTAGTGACAAAACTTAAAAATAGAACCACAAACCACAATTACATAAACTGCCTACAAGGAACATCCCTTTGTTCCAGTATTATAAAGTCTTTCAAATTAAAAGAAATACTGTATGTAATGTTATGTTACAAGTAAACATAAATTTTAAAAAGGAGTGGATATAGATATAAAAAAATGAGCACATGCGATGATTGTGTTATCTAGAACAAAACTCTCAAATTCTGTACTGTACATCCCACTTTGATAACCTGGATGGAGTTCTGCACCTGATAGAATGCTTATGATTTTTCCCTCTGTATTATCTTTGTGTGGAAGCAGTTGGTGCAGTGGTGGCATTTCGGACACGAAATCACATGGTCGGTGGTCGAGGCTTACTCTGGTAAGCTGTTTGTTTCTAGGCAAGACACTTTATCCACGTTGCCTCTCTTCAGCTAGGAGTACAAGTGGGTACCTGGGAGGTACAAATGCCATATGCCCCGATTACAGCTGTAACATTGTGGAATAGATTGTTCTCTTCTTAGGGATGGATTGCGTTTAATATGTACTTATTACAACGACTGGGGGTAATAATTGTGAAGCACTTAGAGGCCTTGTGAATAACTGCTATATAAATGTCACATATTATTATTACAATTATTATTAACCAAATAGAGTACGTACCTTAGTGTTTGCCTCATCATTCTTGGACTTCACTGTGTTTCCTTCTTCAATCAGCTTCTTTATTTTCTGGTCCTTCTGGAGCATATCTTTTTGTGATTCTTCCATCAGATGCTGAAGACTTTGGATTTCAGTCTTAACATTATCAACCTCTTTTGCTTTAGTCTGCACCTCAAGTTCTAGTTTATGACTTGAAGCTTTAAAATCTAAAAAAAATGAAGCAGAACAATTTAAGTACCAATGACCTAGATATGAATAGTGTAGACAAATTATAAAAACATAAGTATGCATATTTAAACAGAAAGGTAAATAAAATCCAACCAAGATTTATAAAATAGATTAAGTAGCGACTGGAGTTAAGTCCTGGTTCTCAATATGAATCAATTTCAGCTTTTTAGGCCTCATAAATGTGGTGACCAAAATTGAAGAGATTTATTTATTTATTGAACATCTTTATACAGGATAAGCATACACTGGAAGATGGAATCCTGTTTTTCATGTGGTCCTGTTTCTAACATTTTGATTTGGTACACAACATAATAGAACATGATAAAATACTTAAAAATACAATAACAATACTATAAAATAAATTGAAAGATAGGGTTCTCACTACGTGGTCGGTGTCACTCACATCTTCCATCCACCACAAAGAGGCTGCCGGCCTCTTTAAAGCCTAAATATGAGGCTGAATTCCGGTGTGCTGTACGTGTACTATTTATATCTTTGTGTGTAGAAATTTACCAAATTTAAGTGTGCTGTGGACGGTGTGTTAAGCCAGGCACTGGCTGTGTGATATGACAGTCGCACAACTAAACCATCGCTCCCAGTGTGTGTGGTTTTCAGACGCGATGACAGTCTTCTACACGTCGGCCGGTAGTTTTTTGGCGATTTCCCTGTTGAATCACTAAAAAAAACATTGGCCGGCGAGTAGAAGACTGATATTGCGTCTGGAAACCACACACACAGGGAGCGACGGTTTAGTCGTGCGACCGTCGTACGATGCAGTGAATGTTCGGCTTTAGGCGAGTGATGGCACACACTCGCCTTTAACTGCAAGGCCTGCTTTAGCTCCCAAATGGACATTGACAGTTTTACAATCATATGGATGAGCACTTCACACATACCTTCATTTTCTTTTTCAAGTTTCTGGACAAGTCTTTTTAATTCAACATCATTCCCAGTAGAATTCTGCATTGGCATGGGTTGATCCATCAGCGTACTACTTGATTTTGGTCCACTAAAAGAGAGTAGATCTCCTCCCAATAGGTCCACCACAGGTGCCTTCACAGGTTCTGGGTCGAATGACAGCAAGTCAGTTGGCGGTTTCTTTGGAGACGGATTAAAAGACAAAAGATTTACCACTGGAGCTGGTGATCCAAATGATAAAAGGTCGCTCTTATTTGTGCTTTCAACCTAGAAGGAAAGGTTTACAACATGCTGATATATTATACTTGCAAGGATACTGGCAGAAGGGGGGGGGGGCGAGGTCACCCACCCTTTGAATTCTCCACTCACCCTAAAGTTTTTTTTAATTTTGTTTCACATCCAACAGCATGTTTTCTCGCCACTTACAAGATGAGATCTTCATGCTTTCTAATAAACCAAGTCTTTTTATAAGACTTAGGGAGTGGTGCTGTTATGTCAGCCAGGTTTGAACTAAGGGCCTCAGGATTGGGAGGCAAGCATGTTAACCACCAAGCTACAGCACTTATACCTTCCATCCAGTTTACTGCTTAATTTTAACCTGCCACCCAACCTAAGTCTTTGAATAACATGGAGCTTTCGTTTTGCGCGACGGATCATTCTGCGACGATGAAAAAGGCAATGGACTTAACCGCACATTCCCAAATCTTCCTGTATATCGGTCGTGAAAAATCTACGACAGTTTTTGTAATTTTTTACCGCGCTCCCGCATGGGATATTCCTTTAACCTCAAGAGTGTGTTGAGTGTAGTTAGTTGAGGTTAGGGTAATCTAGGCCTTGGCAAAGCAGTCTTAGGCATTCCACAGGAGTGGTGTTTGCTGAGATCGAAATTATTCAATGTTGCAGTTAAAATTATCTAAAATGACAATTAGTACATTTGTTGACTTCTTGCATTTAGGCCAATCATCAGATAATTATTGGAATAAAATCGGATAATTATCAGATAATTTTATTACGTCACAATAGGTTAAACACCCATTTCACTCAGCACTTTTATCGGATAATTTTTATTGCGAAATTTTATCGGATAATTTTTTCTTGCGGAAACACGGCCTTATTTCAACGAAATAAATGTTTACTGATACACATTGGATATTAACACTTTTAAAATTATTATAAAAAAAAAAAATGGAAAATCTATGTAAGTATGAAGGTGAGAGATAGATAGAGAGAGATGTATGTTATTGACATGAACTTTACCTTATTCTTGTAGCTTTCTATTTCGTTCTTCAGCTTTTCATTCTCTTCCTCCATACTCTTAAGTCTTTTTCTGATGCTCTTTTCATCATCCTCTGATGAACTCTCTATAAAATGTGAAATTAATAATGTACAGTACATTATGTTTAACAGATTTTAATTAACAGAATGGTAAATTACAAAAAGATGTGTTTGCAAACAAGTGTACAGATTGAACAAATAATAAAAATCAGAAAAAAAAAAGAATATCATGCTTCTCACCACTGTGGTTGGCACCAGATGCCCCATCCGGCACTCACATTTTTCAACCACCACTATTTCTTTTTACTAATTAGTAGTTCTAGGATATTAATGTTACAAAATTCTTCCAGGGACCTATACAAAAACAACTCCCTCTAAAACAGAGTCAACATTTCTATGCTTTATGTTAATTTGTTTTGCCCAACTCTGATGTGTAAATGTACCAAATACTAAGTACAGTTGAGAATACACAAGTTGTTCTCGGAAGGGACTCAAACCCACAATCTCCAGGTAATTAGCCTGGCATCTGTACCACTAGACCACTGAGATTATACTTAGTAGATAGGGATAGAACTCAAGCCCAATAAGCAGCGGATACTGCAATGTATGTAATGTACATTTTTGCGTCGGGGATAATACTAGATGTAATTTGTTTTGCCCAACGAGGGCTTGAATTTAACCAAGGCATCGAGGCCATTTGCCACCAGTGCCCTCTCCTTTGGCCTCAGTGTTTTAAAAATTTGACCATCATCAAGGCCACTTTGGCCTTGGTGCCCCATATTCTCAGTAATACACAAGGATACAATTCGTACAAAATGGCATCAGGTGCCCTGTAGTATCACTTAAAATCAAGCCAAAAATGGCCTTGCCCCTACAAAGCCCAAATTCGAGGCCTGCACAGTGTAACCAACTCGTGAATACTCAGTACGGTTGAAAATACTCGCGGAAAAAATTTGCATGTTTTTCCTGGGTGGTCTAATAGTTTCTGAACATTATGAAAAAATATACAAATGCTGACTGAAAATGTTCATACTGCTTGAAGATATGATAGTATACATTCAAATACTGAACTGATTGAAAGTTTCAACCTCCCTTGATGGAGGTCTTCCTAAAAGTGACAACTCTGTTGTTAAACTAACCACTCACGGTAGGCAGCAGTTGTAGATGTAATGGGAAGATCATGAACCGAGATGAAGGTGCCCACTTACTGAGTAACGTATAAAGCCGGGCACTCACTGCGTCGTGTGACGGTTTAGTTGTACAACTAAACCGCTGCTCACCGTATGTATGGTTCCCAGACACGAAGAAAGTCTTCTACTCGTCATCCGACGGGGTTTGTTTTAGTGATTCAACAGGAAAATCACTAAAAAAACATTGGCGACGAGTAGAAGACGGTCTTCATGCCTGAAAACCACACACACAGAGGGAGGACGGTTTAGTCGTGCAACCACCGTATGACCGTTGTATGACACAGTGAGTGCCCGGCTTAAAACTCAGTCGTTAGCCAACCACCATCTACTGGATTGTTAGAACTGAAATTTATACTACAATATACAATATACCAATGTAAATAAATTCTAATGGAGTATATAATCTAACCTCTTGATGAAGTACTGTATGATCTTGTGCCACCAAGTCTATCAACCTCATGTTGTAGTTTCTTCAATTGACCTTCCAATGACCTGTTCTTCTCGGTGTATTTATCAATCTGATGTTTCTGTTGGGTACAATTTTCCTGAAGACGTCCATAGTCTGATTGCATACGTTCCAATTTTGATAAAACATCCAGGTGATCTGCTTGCGCCCTCTCAAGTTCACCTTTCATTTGACCTTTCATAGAAATAATAAGGATTAATATATCATTTAATAAAATAGAGAGTTTCCAAGAAGTTCATCTGCCAAAGCTAAGGTTGAAATTAAACCTGGAGTTATGGGACTAACACATCAGCAGCATTATGCAGATCCAGAAACGTACTTGTGATCACATGAAGTGTGTATGAATGTCTTGGCTTGTCTTGCAAAGCAAACTTGCCAACTGCAAAACAAACAGTAGCCTGTCTCACAGGCCTTATGGTAGGGTTAGTAACTTTTATTGCTTGATTGCTTTTTAGGAACTACTGACATCCCATACTCATTTACTTTAGTATAGTCATACTTAAGGCCTGTTAAAGTAATTCATGCGTGACCATTCACACCCAGAATACGGGTGCCAAATTGTATGCTTGATGGAATTCGAAAACCATGTGATACCATTGCATCACACATGCTAATCAAAGTTTGGCGTGGGTCTACCCTAGGCAACATAATGGACAATTGCAACTGCACAAGAAATAAGAACCGAGTTTTTTTATATGAATAGGACAAAAGCACAATCGTGAGAATACTTTTCAGGTATAATTTGTTGTTTGGTAAGTTAAAAAATCAACCAGATACAAGCGACTTGTGGCAAGTCTATTGATACAGGTAAGATGCATAATCATTACTCCCTTAATCATGCACATTTAATTTAAATGCTGAAATTAGAATAATGATTTAAAATTTGAATACATTCCCAGCAAACATAAAACGTTCTTATGACGTTCGTGAACGTTGTGATTTGGTATGTGACAAAATAACGTTTGTAAAACGTTGTACCAACGTTACATGGATGCTCAAACGTTATAATTACGTTACATGTTGTGAATTTTGGTTAGAAGTACGTACTTATGGTTCTACAAAATAACGTTTTTAACACCAAAATATGACGTTATATAACATTCTTATAACGTTATATTGTTAGCTGGGTTGTCAGATAAAATATATTTGAGGCATGACGCGGCAAAACCACCAAGTTGTAGGAAAACTGAAAATTGAGTTATTGTTAAAACCATATTACATGCTTCATAAGCTTTAAAATGAGGGGTCAATTATCAAAATCGGACATCTATAAGTGAAGTTATTGAACAAAATATACACAAAAATTTCCTTTGTGTTTGTTTATATTTCCTGTTGTGTATTTGCTTATTTCTCAATAACTTCCTGTGCGACAACTTGGGGGATTTGACATGACTAGCCTCATTTTATAAACTAATAAAAAATACCAGTTTTTTGAGCTTCTGACGAGAGTGATGTTTTTGAATGTGAGAGCTGTCCTTCGATGCAAGCAATTCGAGTCTCCTTCGAATGCAACTCTTGCTGTAATTTCTCGCGCTTGTTCTCCAGATCACGACATGACTCAAGAAGACTCTGGTTCTCCCGTTCCAAGTTAGCGCTAGCTGTTTTTGCTTCTTCTGTTTTTCTGACTTGTTTCTTGTAGGCTCCATCCAATGAATCTAGTTGAAACAGCTTTTGTTTATGATCTTTTTTTAATCTGTCCAAGTTTGACTCCAACTCCTGTACTTTTTTGAGAGCCTTATGAGAAAGGCCCTCTTTCCACTCATCATCCACCCAACTCATCTTTCCATAAAATATTACGGTGATCTAAAAGTTTTCTGGAAATAGACAAATTTGATAAATGTTATTTTATTTCTTTATACTTCATGCCACATCCAACAGTAAGTTTAATTGCCACTTTCAAGATGAGAGCTGTACTTAAACCAATTCTCATTATGAAGTTTAGGGAGTGGCACTGTTAGGGCATAAGAGACCTGGTGTGCAATCAGGATCTCGGGACCTCTGGATTGCAAGACAACCATGTTGGTATGGTTTTATTTATGAAAAGACAACCAAAAGGCACCCATTGCGTTCCTTAGCAGGTGGATTGCCATACCTTTCTGATGGCTGAATCATCATCTTGGCAAACACTTCAATGTCACATGATGGTTTCAGTTGCATGTGATTGGCTAATACACTTGAATTACGCATGTTTGATAATTACTGGCAATATTCATAAAGTGTTACCACCAGCAATCCGCTGCTAAAACATATTGTGTGTTGTTATCTGGGCCTAGTAGTTCTCTCATCATTACTATTACAGTAGAACCCCGTTTTTACATCCCCCGATTGTACGAACCCTCAATTTTACGTACGCCTGTAATGGTCGATGACGTCATCAATAATTTTACTTTTAATTACTAATAACCATGTAGTAATATAATTTTATTTACTATTTTATCATGAATAAACGATTATTGGACATTTGTGTTTCATTTATTTCTAAAATCCGCCTTTTTA
>JAOTQE010132764.1:0-12035 GCA_025631205.1 Nesometra sesokonis
ATGATGATGATGATGATGATGATGATCATCATCATCATCATCATCATCATTATCATCATCATCATCATCATCATCATCATCAAGGTGATGATGACGACGACGTTGCTGATGATATGATGGTGAGGGTGACTATGACGATGATGAAGAGGAGAAAAAGGAGGTGAGGATATGACCACAACAACGACGACGACGATGGTGATGATGATGACGATCATGCTGAGGATGATGATGATGATGATGACGATGACAACTAAAGAGGATGATGATGACATCATGATTGCTATTTTTACATTATTGTCATTTTTATTTTTATTTGTATATTATTTGTTAGTCGGAGCATCGCCTGATATGATTCTGTTCACATCAGACTGTCGGCAAATCGTTATTTCAAATGAGGGCAAGGCAAGTATTAGCGCTTCCAATGTATTCCATGACCCAGAACCGACCATCACGTTTGTGACATTTGATGAATACACACAACCAGTCGCATATACTTTGAATTTCATGTCGATGAATATGAGGTAATAATACATACTACTAACATCCCGTAAGTTATCACCCTCGGGTCTGTGGGAATCGGCCCTGTGTTGGAGAGTGCCGCTTACATGAGGATACTTGTAGAGGGACAGGATACTTTAAATTATATAATAGGCCTACATGTTTGAAAATTACTCAACGTTATCAACGAGTTCACCGACTGATCAATGAACTATAGAAAGATCTTTTTATTAACAAATAAAGTAAAACCAAAATTTCACTTTAGGCCTATTCGTTGTAAATCCTAATGCCATTTGGATATTTTCAGGATTTGAGTTTAAGAGGGGCAGGGGAACTAACTTGGGACTCCGTCAAATCTTGGCAAGGATTGAACTAGAAGTAGTGTAGATTAAGAGTAAAACTAATACAAAAACAGATTACTACTTTTTTTTATAATTAATTAAAACATGCCATGGGATAATGAATTACGTGAAACCTGTACAAAATCGAATTTTTTTTTGTGTCCGTCGAGCAATTATCAATCGCTAAAATCAGTTCTGCAACTCCGACCGGGTAAATTTGACATTAAAACACACAGAACACTTCAAAGAGAAAACGTCATAAAGTTTGAACGAGAAATTCTAACCGATGTAGATGCATACCAAAAAAAAAACACAAGTCGATCCGACAATAAGACGCGGAAAGCTACGCACAGTAGTTGTAGCTGGTCAGTGTCACCAACTGTTCGTACACTGCACGCCATCACTTTTATTTAGCCACCAAAAGCTGGTTAGTATTTCTATTCTACAACCGCCTATACAAGGCAATTGAAGATTCGCGTACGGCTACTGATCCAAAACTATAAAAGCAAGATCAGTGATCGAATGAATCGGTTCTGTATCCTGCTTGCTTTTATATTATTAACATCATCTGCTATGCAAATTAAAAATTTCTGCGACTACGCCTGAGGCGAAAGTCGCCGAGTGTAGTAGCCTGAGTCGTGTATTCGCAATTTGCATAACTCCAGAAAAAATATTGTATACAGTTTTAATAAGGAAGTAAGCATTTAAAAGTGTATTTATTATTTATAACAATATTTCAATTTTAATGTTAATGTATTAATAGTTGATGATTAATTAATTGTTTCATATCTTGTAGATATTTAAAGTGACACCCATACAATGCTGGTTATGAGAAATTATATATGAAAAGAACAAAACGCAAATAGTCAAACGTGCGTGACAAGACCGACAGACAGACAGACCGACCACAGACAGATATATTTGAAAGCTGTTTATAGAGATGCTTTCCGCGTCTAAAAACAATCGACACGGGAACAAAACATTACACCCTCTCCAGGGGATTAGGGTTAATTGGGGATGGGGGTTATCATAGGGATCTGTCTATCTATCTATCAATCTACCTTGACCGGCATCGCCAAAATGATCGTGAAGGAAGCACGAGCGATGCCGATCAAGGTAGACTGACCCCGAATACCATTGCCGAGCAAGCCCGACCAGTCCAAATAAGCTTGATCGGGATTGATCGAGTTGGCCTGATCGGCAGTGGGAACAGGGTATTACCTAGATTTGTGTTGACTCAACGAAACCGATTTTCTCATATTTTCTTCTTGATTACAGGTCTTATCATAACGTGTTTGATCGATCGATCGATCCATCGGTTGACCGGTTTATTGATCAATTGATTTGATTGTCATTACTCGTCTTAGTGCAATTTGCATTTTCATTGATATTTTCACAATCATTAATTTTCATTGATATCGTTCGCAATCATGTTGTTTTTTCTTTTTTATTGCAGTATTGAAATTATACCAACAGTGATAACAATTTTTCTTATTGCAATTGTTACATTGTTATTAGATATTTTACCAACTTTATTGGTTACTGTAACAGCAAGTTCTATTTTGTAGAGAGTTTGAGTATATCAACTATGGAATTCGTAAACCATACGCCTCATCTACGTTCTCAATGAACCTTGAACCGGAATCAATAGCTTTCAATAATGACCAGACGAAACTCTACGTCACTTTGCAGGTATTAAGATCAGAATATATTTCTTTCTGTCTTTTAGGCTGCTTTCTATTAGGTTCATTTATTTGCGCGAAACTTATTTTTTAAAGTATTATTAAATAAAGGCTACATAATGTGAATAGAAGGAAATTAGCGATTCGCGCCAACGTTTAAACCCCTCATCGACGAGATTTTTGAAAGAAAAATAATACATACTTACAAAGAAAAGAAAGCGAAGGAATATATTAACATTTTGAAAGGGTGCTTAAACGAATGGAAACAGCCATTCGTTCTATGTCGCGAAATGAACTGTGGTGGTCATTACTATTGCATGCCAACACTCATTTTGCGGATATGCAAATGACCAACCACTGTAATGGAAATATATACATAATGGTATATAATATAATGTGTCCCATAATTGCACTTATGCTATTTTGTTTCATTTTTCTAAAAAGTGTCTACATTTATTGTTTTAGGAAAACAACGCCATCATAACAATCGATATGGCTACTAGATCTCTTGAAGGTATATTTGCACTTGGTGCTAAAAGCTGGGCAAACCTGGGACTGGATGCTAGCAGCGGAGATGGAGGTATTCTTATCCCATAGATTTATTATTTGTGTTATCCACTATGTCATATTATCCACTATTTTTGTTTAAAAAATAGTTTAATATAATTTTATCTTAGGAAAAAACATGTCATAAAAATTATTTCCAAAAAATAATATTTACTTTAATTCAAATGTATAAGTATTATTAACCTAATTAATTAAATACTTTATTTGTTTTTATTTAAAATAAAATAAAAAAATAGGTACGAGGTTGAAGAAATACCCCATCTATAGTTTGTACCAACCAGACGGTTTAGCTTACTTCGAAAACAACGGCGAAGGTTACATCATAACGGCCAACGAAGGCGCTGATATAGAGTTAAATCAGGGCGGCGTAAATTTCCAAGAATCAGAACGGGCAAGCACCTTGGCACAATGTAAGTCAACATGGATACTGTTCATGTTTATGCTTACTGAGGATCGTGTGTCAGTTTTTACGTCATGGCTATTATAGGCCTATGAGTAATAATAATCAAGGTGGGTCCGACTAAAATATTGACAAAAACGATTGACCGAACCGACAAACAAATCTACGACGAACTTACGTTTTACTAGCCTGAAACTATTTAAAAAAAAAAACAAAACTGTTAGCAGTTATTTTTATAAGTAATAACATCAGGGTATATAATAACTAATAATAATTTTTCTTCACAGCTCAAATGTTCTCATCACAAATGCCGCGAGATTTATTGAGTTCTTTGGCTAACAATAGACAATTAGGTAAGACAATTAATAGATTGATTACAGAAAAGTAACATATGAAGAGGAACTGAAATCAATTATGACACATTGAAATACTCTATGCAGCTGGTGTTGGCATAGGCCTATTCTAGAGCAACTGGTGTTTCGAGTGTCTGTTTCTAAAATATTTGTAAAGTTAGTATGCTATATTCGAGTTTCTTCTTTCGAGAAGAGTTACTTCAATTTTTCTTTCTTTCCATTTTGAATTCTGTGTATGCCTATTGCTTTTAGCCTATCTTGGATTTTTTAACCAAAAAGGGTATGGTAGGGACTGGACTAGGATGGGTTAGTGACATAGGCTAAGTTCATCATTCTGGACAAACGAACAATAATTTTAGATATCAATATTATATGCCATTACTAACTTCATTCTGTATTTACCAATTTGGGGAGTTGACGTAACACACATTGTTTTTACATTCCTAAATCCTAGTATGTTATCTGAAGATTAACTGTAGGGGAATTAATGTGAATTTGTGAATTAATTAGGAATGAATACCTTATGGACGTATTTTCAGCAAAATATATAAATGTTTTCAGTGAAGTCAAGCCTATTGTTATCAATGGAAATTCAAATAACTGACCATGTCTTAAACTCAGGAATCTCAATGAACTGACTTTTAAAAGCGGATCGGCTTATAAGTCCTACATTTACAAATCTTCAAAATTCCTCTCGACTTTTCAGGTCAGCTAGAAATCAGCAAGATTGATGGATTGGATCAATACGGAAAAATAAAAACAGTTTTCTTCTACGGTGGAAGAGGGTTCTCGGTATGGCGCGCTCGAGACATGAAACTTCAATGGGATAGTGGTGATGAAATTGCCAGAAAACACAAGCAGTATTTTAATTCCATATTTAATGCTGATAGTACAACTAGGAACCCCGCGCAGCACAGACCAACAGATCTTAAAGATGTTAGATCTGATAACAAGGTAAATAGATAATAGGAAGCTATGTATTTCAGCAGGATTTTTGTGCAAAAATTGAATTTGTATGCTATTTCTGACCTTTTGGGGATGCTGGATGCAAAAAAGTTAGGTACAATTATTTTCGGCTATGCCTTTGGTCGCCATATTGAAGTTCAAATGGCTACCTTTGACTTAGATATCACACAGAACATAGTAATCAAAGGTATATCTGGAAATGGAATTGAACACTGATCAAAAGGTTCCATTACACCTATACCTATAAACCAATAGTTACGGAGATATCCAAAATTTAAATAGTCACATAACCAAAACAGAAGTCAAAGGTCAAAAAATAAATTTTGATAAATACCATCATGTTGGGTATCATTTTAAAGCTTTTGTCATGTTGAGCAATTTTGCACAACTAATTTATGCCTGAAAGTGCACATTTATTGTTTATTATTTTCAAGTAAACTATATGTCATAAGGTAAATATTGTATTATTGATATATACCCAAATTTTGACATTAAATTTATCGCGAAAACAGTACAATTAGAGCAAACAAATCATTGTAAAACTATGTTCGGCATTAATAGAGCTTTCATATGATACCCAACATGATGGTATTTTTCAATCTTTAATTTTTGGCCTTTGACCTTTTTTGTCACGTGACTATATAAATTGTGAAATATCGTAACTATTGGTTTATCAGTAGGTGCAATGGAACCTTTTATTCAGTGTACAAATATCTTTCCAATAATACCACTGATGACCATGTTCCGTTTGTTTTTTTAGTCAAAGGTAGCCATCTTGAATTTCGAAAAGGAGTGGTCGAAAAAATGGTACCCAACTTTCTTATATTCAGTATCCCCAATATTTCAGAAATAGCACAAAAAATCAATTTTGGCACAAAACTCCTGCTGGAACCTCAATTCTGACAAAGCTTTCCGTACTAATAAAGTTTTTCTCCCATATTTACCAAATTTTCGTATCTCCTTTACCATTTTAATCATTACAAACAGTACGCTATATTTGTATCAATTACCGCTATTAACTCTACTCTATAAGTAGGCCTATACGATAATATTTATTAGCATTTTTAGGCCTATGTATTTATAAGTTATTGATATTTAGTTTGAAATTAACTTAGACCTACTGAAAAAAAAAGAATTTTGCTATGGTTTGTTTGGCCGCCAACTATCCTCAATAAGCTGTCCCCATAAAGATATACATCAATCGTGTCGGTCGCTTTCCATTTTCCTAACACTCTTAATTTTCCTTTAGCGCCCTATAAAATGTTTACTAGTTTTGAAACATTGTAAACACCATAACGCTAGTTTTAATTGAAACTATTCCTGTTTTTCATGGTACCTTGTCGTTTATTATTTGCTCAAATGATGACAATATGACGTTAATGATGATGGTAACGCCGATGAGGGTAATCACAGCTATGGCAAAACATATTGCAATGGCATAATACGACGATGTAATGATGATGGCGACGATAACACGAATCATGATATGTTAAGACGCTATTTTAAAGTTTAATCTGAACATTCATTAGTGACACCACGAATTGTTATGCACACGTGCAGAAAGGCGCGTAGAGAGTTGCATAACGCGCGCGTGCAGTGATTAACAAATAGGAGCGTCCACAGCGCCTTCCCACATGCGCGTGTACCCATCTTTGCGTGGTGCCATTGACGTATTACTTTATATACCGTATTTTCTTATCACAGGGTGCTGAATGTGAAACGATTGTAATGGGCAATGTAAATGGACAGCGGATAATATTTCTAGCTATCGACAGAATGTCGACAATAATGGTGTATAGACTGCCAGCAGGGAGCACTACGCCGGTGTTTGAATCTGTGTTCCGTGGTGGTCGGCTAGACAAGACCTTCCAGGAACTGTACAAGGGTATGCAACTTGGAGATCTGCGTCCCAGCGACCTAACGTGAGTGGATAATAGACATAGGCATATCATATGTCTGATGCATAAGGTTAGAAATGTAGAGCGACACTAACTTTTTGTGTTTACCTTCCAGTCTTCAGGTCGCGAGTTCTTCGGCTAAATAATAGTTTCCTACACTCATAACTTACGTCAGAAAGCATGATGTACGTTTATTCCCATATTGTGGGTCTATATAAGTTGTGTGATGGGAACAAAATTGGGAAGTTGAAAGTGACAATCGCTGTTGGAGACACGTTATACAAAATCTTTCTTTCAATGAAGGCCCATAAATCTGAAATATATGTAAAAGAGTGGATGTATGTGTTCACCATCAAACATTGTTAAGATGAACGATCTAACTTGTGTGTCTTCTTATTTAATTTTCTATTTGCTTCAAATTTAATAATGAATTTTGGTAAGAAGCTCTTCTTCAAAACTGTGTCGTGATATGCTTCCACCCTTAGCATTCATGGCAGGAAATTGATACTTAGTAGGCTATTTGACGTTTCTTTGTCTAGAGTGCAAAGCTTCATCATCCAAAATATTACTGATAATATTTAACACTGTTCCTTCAAAATAATGTCATTCGAAATTGAATGGTACAGTTATATTGCTGAAATATGTTAAATAATAATAATATAGGCCTATGACGTTAAGCAAAAAATGTATAATAGGATTGGTCTAGCTAAGTTTATATTACTGATAGTATAGGCCTATTATGGATGTATAATACCTCCATGGCATTTATTTTATTTTATTATCATTGCCATGTAACATTTTAACCTTATTGTATGCTCAGAGATATCGTCTCGTACTGATCCCTCTGGTTTATTGTAACAATAACATTTAAATCTTGTTGTAATTATTTCTGATACAATCTGAACGTACTAATAACTCAATTTTTGATTTTCTTAACATGAGACTCATTTTGTGGTGAGATTTCCTTTTATTGATTGATTCCTTTTAAGGTGCCATTGACGTCCCATAATCACTTATTTTAGTTGAAAAAATATATGACCATATGACTTATTGTTGTCGTCGTTGGTGGCGCTACATATAATACGAAAAACGACTATACAGAAGCGACTTGGGACAATTCTACGGTTAGAATTGTTTCCTAGACCAATAGCAGACAACGTACTATTCCCTAAACAAAATCGACATAGAGGGCGCCATCCGCCTTGGCAAACGTTCTCCCACCAGCATTACAATGATGTTCTGCACCTATCGTAGACGGGGTAACATTACTAAAACTGATTTAATTTGTTTGGTCTATTGTAGGCCTAACACGTTTAAAATTATTATCTTATTTTCTTTAGATTTGTCGAAGCAAGGAATAGTCCTAATGGTTCTCCTATGCTAATGGTAACGGGTCGCGCAAGTGGAACAATCTCTCTTTATCACGTTGGTGATGTTGTTCGTAAGTGAATGGCTTAAGTCGGGCACTCAGTGCGTCGTGGGACGGTCGTATGACGGTCGCACGACTAAACCATCTCTCCATGCGTGTGCACGTGGTTGTTAGACGCGGGGACAGCCTTGTACTCGTCGGCCGACGTTTTTTTTTAGGGATTTTCTTGTTGAATCACTAAAAAAACAGTCAGCCGACGAGTAGCATACTATCATCGAGTCTGGAAACCACACACAGTGAGCGACGGTTTAGTCGTGCGACCGTCGTAGGACCGTCGCACGACGCACTGAGTGCCAGGCCTTACTTCACTATATCGCCAGTGATGCAACAAAGAGGCACAGTCTCTTATACGCGCCAACGAACTGGCGCATAAAGTAACAAAATGCGCGCGTACGGTAAATAACATGTATGAGCGTAAACATATCTCTAAAGCCCGAGGCACACTTGAAGTATTATATTCAGCAACTGCCTCGCAAGGCAGTTTGAGGAGCAAAATTCATCAAGTTTGCGTCGAGTTTAATGAGCGTACATAAGTTATGTATCTCCGCGTGCGTAACATTCAGTACGCGCGCGTAACATTTTGTGACCCTTTGTGGTATCACTGACGAAATTTAGATAGGCCTAAAAAATAATTTAAAATTAATTATATAATATTGAATGCCTTTGATGAGTTACTGAATTGCCAATTCCGCCGACTGAAATTATTTACGCCAGAATAATGTTTTATTTTTTCAGCTAATTCGTCTTCTCATCTGAAGTTCAGCGCAATTACTTGGACTCTACTATTGGTTCACATACTGTTTACCTTGGTAACTACGGGTGTATTAGCGTAACGGATAACAATTTTACTATTGTCATTTTGGTAGATTTGTATATACGTAATTATTACGAGTTTACATAGTAATATGATAGTATAAAAATATACGCTGACTTGAGAGTTGCTAGTTTAAACAAAGGTGCCTCCAAATAGTACTCAATGAAGGGCGCAGACCCGATTTTGATAGTACTATTGGAGACACCGAGACCCATAATTACCAGAAACTCGAAATTAGGCAAGGTATATTTGTTTTATTTTCTACATCAAACGCCTTAAAGGACCAGCTTAGGTTAGGCCTAGGCCGCCCTTTCCCGTTAACTCTGGGGAGGTGTGATCGAGGCCTAAACTACTAGACCCCTACCTACAGTGCATCCTCATAATTTACTCCACAATCTCCACAGATTCTCAGAAAATTGGGCGTTTCCACTGTCTACTAAATTAATAAATTCGTCTATACTAGTTTGGTGTCTAGCCTAGAAGCGCGTGTAAACGTCACAATTGCCAGTGACGTCACTTTGCAAAATAGTATTTTACTATATCGCATCACGTCACGTCATGAATGTTAGGTCACTTTGATAAAATATAGGCCTACTATATCGCAAAGTGAAGTCAGCATGCTCGGATAGTAGGAATAATTGTAATGACGTGGCGCTCTTTCAACCAATCAGTGCAGTTTAAATGTTTGATGTAGAATATAATTTTAGATATTAATTAACAATGTATTTTAAAACAACATTTTGAGGTCTATAATAAAAATAGTATATAATACCAACCTTGTGAATACTGATTGTAAATGTACAATATACAAGACCAAAGCTGAATTAAGTACATATTATATCATATATAATATTTAATTACATGTTACTTACATAACATAATGTCTATAGAAACCTAGATAGAATGTATATATTGAGAGAAAATGAAGAAATATAAAGTAGACGTAGCTTAGACGGTATTTTATTTATATAATAATTGGAGTATATATTATTAGATTAGTCATAGATTTATAATTATTTTTTAATTATACAGCTACATTTAGTAGAATAGTTGTATGAAAATTGTTGTTTTTATCTGTTCGTCCCTTAGGGCATGGGCCACGTCATGTCAGTTGCAGTCAAACGGCGTTACCTCCATCGGTCCACAGCAGCGTTTGTATGGACCATGTACACTGGATTAACGCCCTACTCGTCTTGAAAGTACTGGGTCCCATTAATATGTACACGAATCATTGCATAAACTGGACCTATAGTCTTTATCCGAAAACACCAAGTACACCACCAGAACCAGGTTCAAGCGGGTCTCGAACCCATGCTGTTGTTTTCTCATGGTCACGGTTCCTTTTCCTTAACTGGTAGACCACATTAATCGCATCATGAATTAAATTTATGGTTTATATTGACACTCGGTCACTGGACTATGGCTAAAGTTATATACTATAGTTAGTAATTTAGACAGAATTACATTTTGTAATTCAGATAATATTAGGTATATATTATTTATATAATCATGTGATGAAGTTTTATTTTAACTTTTAATTAAGTTTTTGTTGGAGTTTGTATATTGTGTTAATAAATATAATCCAGATGATTAAGAAATCGAATACCGAGAATAAAATCAATACTTATTTTAACTGTTGTGTGTAATAATTTCAATTTTGTTTATTCTTGTACATATTATAGAATTTTTATTATCTGTTGTGTTTGACAGGTATATACTAAACAGCACAACATCATGCCAGGACTAGATCTGGATGTGAAGATACGAATAGCTTAGAATATAGTTGGTATGGAGTACTGTAATTCATCAGAAACATGGACACTGAAATAAGAAGCAGTTAGAAAGCTGAAAAAGTTTGAGTTGTGGGTCCGGAGAAAAAAAATATTAAAGATAAGATGGCAAGATAGATTAACAAATGAAGAGGTATTCATGTTGATGAATACTGAAAGATGACTAGCTGGCTAGAACATATTTAAGAGGAAGTGGATAAATGATGAAATGGAAAGGGTAAAGGAGAAGAGACCAGAGGGTAGAAGAATGTTGGGATTACTCACTCCCCGAAGAATGGGGGAATAGTAGATGTGAAAAGAAGCACACAAGACAGATTAATGTGGAAAATCTCATAAATTTATTTTCTTATGAAGACACTAACAATATGTTTTCTTCCAACTCTTTTAAAAAGCCTGATTATATATCCGATCCTCTTCTTCTACGTCGTGTAAATCTAGAGTCGAAAACCTATTCTGCATTACCATACTTGGTTGTCCTTTAAGACTTTTCTTCGATGGAGTAATGGCTTTGGTCTGGCTGATTTCTGTACATAAGATACAAGACAGATCACAATAATATCGTTTTGTTAGAACAGCAAAACGGCATATTTTCTTGTAATTGATTTATTCTGTTCTCTACTAATTACCGATCTAATATACTAGCCGAGTAAGCAGCCCCCTATGTTCCTGACCCTCATATCTGTGATTGTATGCCCCAATTTGTTATACATTCTCAATATCGTCTGCAGTTAAGTTCAAAGGAAACATTTTGCTGCTAACATTGTTTATCAAACACTTGAATCTTTTGTTTCATGTTTAGGATACATTCAGTGAACCTCTCCAAGTATCACTTACAATGGTCAAGCTTTTTTTGCCATTTTTGGATACTTTTTGACGACAAAACAGATTTATCTACATAGTTTAATTAAAATATGCAAATGAATATACATTGGAGAGTAAAAAGTACTTGGAAAGCTTTATCTGCGATATCAATCACCTTTATTTGGGAAGTACATACTGTATGTCTATATAAAAATAAACATAAATATGTTATATAAGTTATATTAAACTTTATAACTACTATACAAATTATATAATATATTCTTCTATGAGCTAACGCAAAACATTAAGTCATAAAAAAACTTGCAATGAATATTCTAATATTAATTCTAATGTTGACGATATAGTTTTGCCTAATTACGTTTAATCCCAATACACTATGGCTTATACAATTTCCTATAATGTCAGATATTGTTGGTCAGGTACCGGATCAATGCCGTAAATAAAATAGTAGTAAACGCCAATTAATGTTAGTTGT
>JAOTQE010132775.1:0-12035 GCA_025631205.1 Nesometra sesokonis
TTGTCTTAAACAATAGAAACCCTGTCCTAAAGAATAGAGTCCTTTCTTATTTAAATCACTGCAGCACAGGAAGTTGCAGGCACTCAGTTCAAAAGATTAGGCCTAGCTAGTCATAGGGGGTGTCCAAGTAGACTTTTTCCCTATATGCTGATATTAAGATAAGGCTTGGAGTACACAAGCACGGCCTAGAGTTTCACATCCAAATACTTGGAAACTAAAATAACAATTCTCAAAACTTGTATATGGTGCCAATCTGCATGTTATCCTCTTGACAACAAAAATAGTTTCTTGATAAAAGATGAATGAATACTTACAGAAAGTTAATTTAAGGCAGGACTTGAATTAAGACATGTTGATACCTCGCGTCGCGTTGCAGAGTTAATGAGCTTATGCTGCTGAGATAAAAGGACATCCCTACTAGTCTGGAATCTATACTGCCTGTTCACTAGGTCTACATATATAATATAGTACACTACAATTTAAAACATTAAATTATAGTATCAGATATCAACAAGGAAAGATTCCACTGATATATAGGTTATTAAAATGAAACATAATTTATTTTGTACTCATATTAATAATAATAATAATTTGTTGACATTTATAAAGCGCCTATTTAAGTCTCTAGCCACAACTTGCCACCGGCGCTGTGGACGTGACGTTAACACATTCAGTGACTCCCCTCCCATAAGGGTCACATCGTGTCCTGCTGCCCGATAGCGGCTACATTCTGCTGTCCATGGCAGGGTATGTTGCATGACCAGTACACCAGTGTAACCCTCTACTCATCTCGAAAGATGCACTGGGTTCTTTTAAGTGCACATTAGCCGTTGTATACACCGAGCCTATGGTTTATAGTCATTATCCGAGAAGACTTGTTCCACCACCAGAAACATTGTGCGAGTGTGCCTTGAACCCGTGCTGTTGTTTTTGCTATGGTTCACAGTTCCCCTGCTTTACTGCTTAGCCATATGACTTGCAAATTGTAAATAATTTAATATGATTTGCTTCAGTACCTCCAACGATCCTTCCTGGACTGGACAGCTTAACATTGGTATCTGGTGAGACTGCATACTTGAAATGTGAGGTAGATGGCATCCCATACCCATCAGTTATGTGGCACAAAGATGGCCAAGTGCTCAACATTGATCAAGATACCCGTATGTTATATGTTAGTGCTAGTGGTATATTGAGCATTGATAACGTGCAGGATCCGGATACCGGGGAATACGAGTGTTATGCATCAAACCCAGCTGGTCAAACGAGCAGGAGAATTTCAATGTTTGTACAAGGTACGCATTTTCTGCCCATTATCAGTTCTAAATTAATTATTCTAGCCAAGCAACAAATCCATCAGTTAATCAAATCTGCATTTCCATGGCAGTAGTAACAACAAAGCACATCTTGGACAGCTCCATGGAAATTATTGCTAAAAGGCCTATAAAGGACAGATATGATCACCATTCAGTATTAACCAGGGGCAGATCCAGGATTTTGATTTGGGTGGGGGGGGGGGCTTAAATAAAGATTTTGTTTTAGTTTGTTTTGGTCTATTTTCATTAGTCCAATCTCATTTTTACCCAAAAAAAATTCGGGTAAATTTTAGGGGGGCCGTAAGCCTGTTAAGCCCACCTTAAATCTGCAACTGTTAACAATCTGTTGTAAGCATGCTAGTAATATGTCACAAAAACCTTCAATATTCATAATGAATATTGTTAAAACAAATGAAAAAGCTATCCTGTACAGGATGTGTGCAATGTGTCCTGAGACAGTAAAGTATCCTGTACGGAATATGGGATGTGACATCAAAGGGTTAAATTGCTAAACATTAGTCATATTTTAAGTCCTTTAAATTAAGTAATTTCATTAATGTGACAGAGCACTTTCTGTCAAATAGGAACCTGTGCTATTAATAAATTTAATTGTGTTGTGTATAACTCTGTTTATATTGGTGAAACCAACAGGCACCTAACAACATGAATAAAGTAAGCATTTAACATGTGACAAGTCGTCTTGTCCCATTGGGGAATCTAAACACTGCCACGAATTAGCAAGCACCGAGTTTTTCAGACACAACCAGCAGTAATTACCAACTTATGATTAATGTGCCAACAAACAGCTGGTACATTTTATTATTACTTGGCTTTTTAGTGGCCTCATTTTTCCGTCTTTTGATTGGTCTAAACTACATCACCATATAATTGTGTATTACTTTCTATAAGTTTAGTGTTTTCTGTATAATAATGAGAGAACTTCATTGAACTTTATTGAACAACAAGCTGTCAAGGGGTCACGACAGCAACATAGCGCCATAACACAAATGTGTCTGCAACCCCTTTACATACAACAATGGAGTATACAAAATACATTAAAACCAATAAAATATCAAAAGCACAACATCAACGCTAAAAATGTATTCCACAATCTAAGCATAAAATAAAGTGTCAAATTAAGCTTGTATTAAAATTAATAATGTCAATATGCCTGCTTTATTTACATCTAAAAAGCCATCTCCTTTATATTATGTCGTTTTTAAAATTTATAGTTACTGTTAGGCAAACAGTGCCGTAGACAGAGTTGAAAAACAGACGAGGCGAAGTCTGGGGGTCACGTAGGATTCAAAGGACTGGAACCCTCTATGAGTTCAGAAGATGAGTCCCCCTTAAAAAGCTAAATTTGGAAAATTTCAGACGAGGCGACCGCCTCGTCTGTCTCATGCTGGCTACGGCATTGGCAAATTATTATTCGTATTTAAATTACACAGATAATTAAATATGGGCCTATCTATGTACAGCAAACCATGTCATTGTTTAAAGTGATTTTATTTGCTAAACATTACAAATATTACTTTTTATTGCTCCACATATTAAGTTATTGCATAATTCTGTTTTATAAACTTTGCAGTCCCACCATTGATTCTTGATGAGCGTACCAACTACGATGTAATAGTTCGAAACCCAGTCACACTTCACTGCCCAGCATCAGGAATACCCGAACCAGAGGTCACATGGTACAAGGATACCCTGTTAATCCTTAAGGATGATATGCGTTACTTCCAGATGCCTTCGGGATCACTCCAAATCTCATCCACTGTCCGTGAAGATATGGGAGAATTTAAGTGTTCATGGACCAATGCAGCCGGATCAGATGAAAAGGTTACATATCTTACAGTTCATGGTATGTGATACCTTATGACCTATAGTCAAAACTACTGCTGCAATAAATATTTGAAACCGATAATAGTAATAATAATAATAGTAATAGCAATAGTATTAATAGTAATTGTAATAATAATAATAATGATAATATTAATAGTAATAGTGATAGTAATATTAATATTAATAGTAATGGTAATAGTAATAGCAATAGTAATAATGAAAAATAATAATAATAAACATAAAGAAGTGGCTTTTTTTTTTTTAATGCTATTTGCTGTAAAGTTTATTACCACAATAATTCAATTTTTATTGGACCAATCTCCATCAAACTTGGTGGATGGATGCAGGTCACTGCAAAATTGCATTGGAAGAGTTCATTTTTGAAATCATCCAGGGGTCAAAGAAGTGGCTTATGTATGTCTTAGAAGTTTTGGGATAATTTTATGGTTTGAGCCAAAAGTTGAGATATTGAAGCAAAAAAAATAAAACAAAATCAGCAATCCTGATTTTCAAGGTCAAACTTGAGCAATTTTTGAAACCTTTATCCTAAAATTTGACTATGAGAATTTAAAGCCCAACTTATTTATTGTTATTTATGTATTCATTTGAAATGTTTATTCAACCAAATAACAATTACAGAAATACATTAAAGTTATTGTTTTTATTTTTAAAACAGTTCTACCACACGTTATTGATGTTTATTCAACCAAATAACAATTACAGAAACACATTAAAATTATTGTTTTTATTTTTAAAACAGTTCCACCACGCATTATTGATGCCGACCAATTGGATGACTACAATGTAATAGTAAACACCCTGGTCACACTTGAATGCCCCGTTGACAGTTTCCCACCACCTGTATTCATTTGGCAGATGAATGGTCTTGAAATCGACACATCGGATCCATATTATGAGCATTTTGATGATGGTTCGCTTGTCATCCGTTCTGCACAACTTGTGGATACGGGAGAATACAAATGTATTGCTATGAATGTTGTGGGCAATACTTCACGAACCATGCAGTTGAAAGTACAAGGTTTGCTTTTTTGTTGTGTAATTTTTTAAAGATATTTACAGAATAATGTGTCAAAATTTGGTTACCCTACTAATTTATTTATCTATACTAAGTAAAGACACTAATGGGGTGGCATTTATCAGACCAATAATAAAGTTGACTGATTGCAAATGTTTGTTTGTCCATGAAAGTGATGCAATTAAAATGCAGGAAATTATGATATAAAAAGTATATTAAAAATATACATAAATTATAGTATTTTTATGGCCAACATTTGGAAAGATCATGGGCCATTTCTGTTATGGATTTTGTGTACAACAAATAAGGAGTTTTAACAAAATAAACCATTTATTTTTAAACGATTTCATTGGAACTAATTTTATTTTGCATTTGTTTACAATTGCCAGTTCGGCCAGATATCGAAAATGGTCCTAAAGAGATAAACCTGCCATGCGTGGTATCAGGTATTCCTCCACCAGATGTTATTTGGCAGAAGGATAGATCATGGGTCATTTCTGTTATACAGTAGTTTTGGTGTATAACAAATAAATAAAAAAAAAGAAACCATTTAATTTCAAAAACTAATTTTATTTTGCTTATGTTTACAATCACCAGTTCCACCAGAGATTGAAGATGGTCCAAAAGACATAAAAATAATGCTTGGTGATGTCGCCAACCTTCCTTGTGTTGTATCAGGTGTTCCTCCACCAGATGTTATTTGGCAGAAAGATGGCAGAGTTCTTGATCTGGAGACAAAGAACATGGTGAAAGAGCAGTCAGGTTCCCTGACAATCTACAATGCTGTGCAGTTTGATTCGGGGGCTTATACTTGTGTTGTAACAAATGAAGCTGGATCGGAAACTAGGCTAATTAGGGTCAAAGTACTTAGTAAGTTCACTATAATAATCATTTATTACGTAATTAATTTCTTAAAAAATAATAATAATAATAATATTAATAATAAAACTAATCTAAAAAAGCATTAGAATGTTTTCTACAACATGGGCCCAAATTTCTAAAACACTCCTGGGGATTTTCTTGTAGTCATCTGACTGCTATTTGCAATGTGTACCCTTCCTAAAATGTATGTTCCGTAATAAGCTCAGTACCTTTCTTTATAAAACAATAGATTCTGGCATCTTTGTTCAGTGCTAAAATATGCCACTACTATTTTTTTAAGTAGTTAGTTATATCTAAATAAGAAACTTTTTATGTAAATAAAGTCTATAAATTGTATTTTCACTTGATATTTTATTATAAAATGTAAAAAAACAGTGTTGTACAAGAATTTCAAAATTATCCTGCTGCAGTTACTGTTTAGTTGCGAAAGTATTATTTCAGTAACTGAAAAGAATTACTGAAAAAATAACATGTTGCGGTCACCAAGATAAGGTAATACCAATTGATTTACTGCAGTAACTTCAGCAGATTTAATAGCAAAAGTTACTGCAGTCACTGCAGTAGAATTATTTTGATATTGTACCTAAATGCTTTGTCACTTGGCATTTCATGAAAAAAGAAAAAAAAAATCCCTAAATTTCAGGTAAACCATACATCATCAAGAACATGCCACCAGTTGTCACGCCAACCATGGGAACATCCATCAAGATACCTTGCTCATCTATTGGCCTACCATATCCAGACATCCGTTGGTATAAGGATAGTGTTGAGATCCAGAAATACGAAAGAGGCTACACCATCATGAATGATGGGACTCTAAGCATTGCTAGTCTGCAGCCATATGATAGTGGTAACTTCACCTGCATAGCTCAAAATGAGGCCGGAAAGGATAGTGTTAGTATGTTGGTCGATACACAAGGTAATTGAAGGACAGTAGATCAATCAATCAACTGTTATTTTCTTATTTTGATCCATAACAATTTAATTACAAAAAAGGAAAATATAATTATAATATTACAATTGGCAATAAAAAAGCAATAATAAAGGCAAAACTGTTAAACCATGAGTAATTCAATACTGACTTTAACACCTTTAATCCAGGGTTCATATAGGTTTTGGAAAGTTTTGGAAATGTATGGAAATTTAATTCATTGTTTTCAAGGCCCTGGAAAGTCCTGGAAAAAGATTTTGGTTTCGGAAATGCTATGGATTTTTCTTTATATGTAGAAAATTAATTAATTAAATATATTTTGTAGTTTCATGTGTTTTTTCATTTCTAATAAAACAATACTTACAAAAACTATTTTTGTTTTTTTTTTTGCGAAATGGGTTTTGGAAAATTATCATTTTTGACTCTGGAAAGTTATGCAAATTGTTGTCACTCAAAACGTATGAACCCTGTTTAATCAGGCTGTTATCAGAAGCATGTATTCTGTTTATAAAAGAATAAACTGATTCCTGGTATAAAAAATATGATGTATATTCTGATGAATAATATATTATTCATTTGTATTTTATTCAGAAATATAAGACAAAACAAATAATTTGAAATACATTTTTTAAGAATACTAATAAAACAGATTAACAAATGTGGCATTTGGCATGACAGAGTTTCAACAAAAGTGTGTCTGTGCCTAGTTTTATAAAGAGAATGGCTGTAATTTAATAAAGCACATACAGTAGACTAGAAGAATTTTTATGAAAGAAATAAAATACAAATTCTAGATATCTATCACTATGAGTGCAGTTCAAAAAAATTTAGATATGAAAATGTGATTACAAAAGTTATCTTGATGTATCTTTTAAACTTTATGTATTATGTTACATTTAACCTTTATTTCATACACAATATTAAATTATTCTATTACGTTGCAGTGCAACCAAGAATTTCCGGTGAGAACACCATAAGAAACCCAACAAAGAAATCTGCTATGCTTGGTAAGCCTGTCAATATGTTCTGCAATGTGACAGATGGACATCCAGAAGCCTTCATTCAGTGGTATCGTGATGGTAATCCAATCTACCTCTGGGAAAGTGGTCTCCAGATCTCTGAAGATGGCATGCTCTTACAGATCCCATCATTCCAAGAGGTTGATGTTGGAATCTATGAATGCATTGCAACTAATACCATTGGCAACAGTACTCGGTTCTATGATGTCACTATTTATGGTAAGTTTGAGGTATGACATGTCTCTTGTTAGTGGGTGGTACAGCATTTTTTCGGTAAAGAGTCCCAGTCGAAAGGTTGGGAGATTATATTCTGTACAAAGGTTGAGATACTATCAAATTGCAGGGTAGTAACCTGCATTATACTAACTTCACTACTAGTACTAATATCAAACTTGCCATCTGCATCATACAAAAGAAATTGGGAAAAAACTCCAGCCTCCAATCATTGAATCATTTAAAATTTAAGATTTTTTTTTACTCTGACTGTTTGTCACTTACAATAAGTTACAAAAATTACAACAGTAAAGTAGGTTCACTTAATACTGATGAACTAGTTTTACTGTGTCTTTCATCTAATTAGGTATACCAAAACTGATGTTGTCAAATTATGTTCTGTTGTTAGTTTAGTCTTCTACTTATACAATGGATTTTGTATCTTAATAGAAAAAGCACTATATCTTTATGAAAAAGTTAAAGTTATTATTATTAGCCCTAAAAAGAAAATCTTTTCGGTAAAGAGTCCCAGTCGAAAGGTTGGGAGTTTATATTTTGTCCTAAAAAGAAAATCTTATGATGCCCAAACACAACATTTTTAAGTGGCCAGTCTAGATTTTTTTTTTCATTTTCACTAGGAACCTTTTTCACTTATATATTCTGCAATTTGATTAAAAAATAATTTTTATTCTAACGTTGAGACCGTAATTTTTTAGATTTTTGGTGGGTTCAGCTTATGCCACTCTAATGATTTTTAGTTCAGGTGATACAGCAATATAGTTTACACTTGTTTGACATTGATAAACGTTAAATTAAAATATTTCAAAATTCAAAATGAAAATAATAATTTGTTGCACATGTATCTTGTGTGTATTTTTCAGTGCCACCTGCAATCTCACAAGATGACTTCACAGTGAAGACTCTAAATGCTGGAGCTCAATTGCAGCTATTCTGTGAGGCATATGGAACTCCTCCACCACGTTATATCTGGAAGATTAATGGTATTCCACTGTCCAGTAACAACAGGCGCTACATTGTACGTGAAGATGGTTCCTTGAGTATCCAGCGTACACAGGTCTTTGACTCTGGTATCTATACCTGTGTTGCACAGAACATTGCAGGCAATGATTCTATCAGTGTGGATGTTAGAGTCTTTGGTATGTTTATGTAATTTTCAAAATATTTTAGCCTCGGATATCCATTTTATGTAAACAATAAAATGGATAATACCACTTCACACTAAACACGGGGTGATACTATGGAGAAATATTGAAACGTATGTACCATTCACACAGTGAAGCAGCATGGACTCACATCTAACAAGATAGACTCTGGGATTGTAAAAACATGTGCACGTAAAGTTGACATTATACACGCAAAGGCATAGTACCGGAAGTTATGCAGTCCATGTGTATCCTATGCACAGCAAATTTTGCCTTATTTTATGAACTAAAAACATCGGATTTTGAAGTTGGAATCGTTCACATTGTGTCCTCCATGTTCGTCCAGAGTTTTAAGAACAGAGTGCATTATTTTCTGTTAAATTCCAGTGTTTTGAACAAGAAGGTTAATTATTTTTGTTTAATTCAAACTGAGCAAAACGCCAGAGTTGATGCCCCAGTGTGTGCAAACTCTGAAGTTTGGTTTTGTGGTGTCAATGAAGTTTAAGGGAGCCACAACATAGCTTGTCAATATACTGTTATTAACATGGGCGGCAGAAGAGGGGGATTGGTGATGATTCAGGGGGGAAAACTGAAATGACACTGCAATTACAATTAACAAACAGCATGTAAATATGTAAAATACGAAGAGTGCGGCCTGGGAAACCACCTTCAGGGAACAGGAAAACACAAATTTAGAGGCAATAACTTTTTTTTTTCTTCTTTTTTTTTGCTCATCAAAATCTAACCGGACTGGGGTGCCTGAGCAAAATTTACCTCGTACCCCCTAATTAAAAAAAAACGTTCCGCTGCCCCTGGTTATTAAAACATGGTATGGAGTTCGTCTTTAAGAAAGAGAAGCTACTAACATAAGGCCCACCCCATAGATATATTTTAATAGTATTTATGATTCTCTATTATTTTGATTGTACATGAAACAGCATGTTACTGAATTTATTAATATAATTTTTACAGTAAAACCAAGCATCAGCAAAGGTCCTCAAGTGAGAAGCGTAGTAATTGGTGATGGTGTTATCTTACCATGTGAAGCTGCTGGTGTCCCACGACCCAGTGTCAGATGGCAGAAGAATGGCATTCCACTGACCATCAATAACCAGACTATGAAACAGATGGAGTCTGGAACATTACACTTCCTAACAACGACGGAGGACGATCCTGGAACTTATAGATGTATTGCAGAGAATGAGGCTGGAGTAGCCACTAGGAAGATATACCTTGATGTCCTCAGTAAGTTTATTTATTTATATTTCAATTCTGTTCACATCCAATAGCAAGTAACTTGCCAACTACAGAATAGACATAATATGCTAAGTATCACCACAAAAATGTTTTGTGTTTTACAAAAAATCAAAATTGAGTTACTTTTTATATTTGAATAAAAGATATTGTAAGCTTTAATTTGGTTTTTGAATTAGGTTCATAGGTTGAGTATAACCAGAGAAATACAGTTTTGAAATGCACACACCTGAAAACACACTTTGGAAAAAAATCATCTTTAAAGATAAACAACTTTTGACTTCTTGCCTGTTTTTCCATTGATTTTAAAAATCAGCCTTTACAAAATGTAGTACAAAAACATGGTAAATATAAATGGGATGTTTGTAATTAAGATGTAAAATTTAAGTAATAAACTTCCCAAAACAACAAAAATCTCATTTTTATAAAATTATGATTTTCTACCTATTTTTTATGAATATCTCAAATGATGTGGCATACAACACAATTCATATTGTTATGACACCTCATGTGTATAATGTTTCACTAGGAGACTTATGCAGTAGGATTATTTACAATTGTGAGAATAATGCTAGTGTCTGGTCAGGATTGAACCCGAGACCTTTGGATTGGTAGACAAACATGTTAACCACCATACTCAAGTGCCATTACTACGATAAAAAAAATCCATTTTTAATGTGTTAATACATTTAAACACATCCTAAGATCATTAGACTTGAGTGAATATTTCAAACACTGATGGTGATAACTGTAGATACTAATTTCCCAGGGTTGGTGATTTTTTCAAAATGTTGTCCTCTATCTTAAAAAAATTGGAAATAATGCCCAAAAACAACACTATACTAATTTAAAAGCATTTTTAACATTTCTTACTTTGTTTATTTTTTATTCCTGTTAATTAATAAGAATTATTAAGGATTTATACCTGGACTCACTAAACCAAAATACTGCAGAATTAAGGGAATATGGGCTTTTTTTTCCTTCTTAAAAATAAAATTGGGTTTGAGCACTTCCTTACCCGAATCCTTAGTATGCTGCTGTATGCCTTATACTTTCATATCTGACATAAATTAATCCATCAGTTTTAGTCTTTATAATATATGTATAACTTCTTTAAATATTTAAATATTACTCTTTATTTTTTCCAGTTCCACCATCACCAACACCCAATGCTCCTGACAATGTGGCGGCAACCATCACGAATGATGTCACGATACCTTGCATTGTTACTGGTTCCCCACAACCTCAGGTTACATGGTGGAAGAACAACCGACAGCTGCAGATCGATGGACTTAAGTACATCCAGACGGAGAAGGGACTTAGGATCCGTAAAGTAGACACGGCTGATGCTGGTGTGTATACCTGCTATGCTATCAATGATGCTGGTGTCTTACCAGTGGATGTTGAAATGACCGTACAAGGTAGGAAAAAATGGTATAAAATAATATATCTCAAAATCATGAACAATACCACCAAAATTACCAATAAGACATTTGAGACATGACACGGCAAAATCACAGAGTTGTAAGAAAATTGGAAATTGAGTTATTGTTTAAACCATATTATACTTTTTGCAAGCTTTAAAATGTGGGATCAGTCATCAAAATCAGACATCAATCACTGAAGTTATTGGACAAAATATACACAAATTTTCTTTGTATTTGTTTATTTGCTTATTTCTCAATAAATTCCTGTGCGACAAATTTGTGGTTTTGCCATGACATGTATTATAGGCGAAGGTGGATGGTACAGCATGCATTAATTGGTTTTCAGACCTTCAGGGTAGGGGTTGAAACATTGCTCTGCACATCTTGGCCAGCCATGCTCAGATGACCCAGTTTTATTGAAAAGTAGTTATAAAAGTGGCCTGGTAAATAAATTTTATCATGCCGTGCTTCAGCCTTAGATACAAGTAAACTATGTTCCATGGTTAGAAACTAACATTGCATGTAGTCTTTGGGTTATAGGTTCAGCCTTAGATACAAGTAAACTATGTTCCATGATCATCAACTAACATTGCATGGAGTCTTTGGACAATAGATTCATATTGAACCTTTTCATGCAAAGTCTACTAAAATCAAAATATTTGAGGTCTCACCACAAAGTGAGTCACATGTTCGGTGATCAAATTGAGATAATCACCAAAATATACCCTAAGTCATATTGTTGAGATATTTTAATTAATTTTATAAGTAATACAGCACTTATATTGTATTGTGATACTAATTGTTTCACATCAGTTTTTCTGCAGAAAGTGTCCTTTATGCAGTTTTTCTGAGATTGTCTTTTAATTGTTTTGTATTTGCTGCGAAGCAGCTAATCCTAATCTGTACAGCAATTTGACCTCTCGGGGTCACTGTTTGTCAGATCATATCGGCC
>JAOTQE010132786.1:0-12034 GCA_025631205.1 Nesometra sesokonis
TATACCTTATCAGATATTGTTACGTCATCTAATTAGCATATCAATTCAAAGAATTATATTGAAACTATTACGTAATATTTTTCTATTTTCACTTCACTTTATGTTTAACTTGTTTATCCTAGCCCGAATTTCATTCAATTTTCAGTATGTTACAGTTTAAACAATTATCTTTCTTCGATGTGACATTTATTTCTGTACGTTTGACATAATGCGCCTGTGCGCGTTCTTTAAAAAGGTCAAAATGATGTAATATTTTTTTTAAAACAGGGGTATATGTAATTAGAAAGAGCTCCTCAGAATGGCTGGTTACCCACAAATTTTATTTCACATTTCGGTAGCTTTGGAGATGTAGATATGATTTAATGCATAATTTTGGCCTATCGATAAATAGTACGTCATCAACTATGCATATAAACTCAAAAACTATTTTGAAACTATTACATAATATTTATTCGATTTTCATTTGAGGGTATCTTCCTTATCGTTGCTCATATTGCATTCAAATTTTAGTATGTTATAGCATTAACAATTATCGTCCTTCGATGCGTCTTTCATTTACTACATTTTTTAAAACGTGCACGTACGCGTGCTTTTTAAAATGTATATGTTCAAAATGAACGTTTACAGCCTGTAAACAGATTTAGTACCAAGTACTGTACAATGCCTTTCCTAGTACAACGTGTGTTTGGGTCGGTCGGCTAGGACGCTGCTGTAATGATGTGAAGATTATAGGGTCGAATGCGCATTTTGTTCCTTTTTTTATCTTTTGAAGAAATTCTTTCGAACCCCTCGTTTTTTTTTATTAAAGGAAATATTGAAACAATATACTTATTAGGTCTTCCCTTTTTTATTTCTAATAAATAAATTGCACGTACGCATATTTCAAAAACCGTGAATGCTCAAAATAGTTTGCTATAGGTCGTTAGTAGGATTGGGACGAAGTAACCGCACAAAACCTTTAACAGAAAGCATCACATGTAATGGGTCGGATCGTTAGAACGCTCTTGTAATGAATGCTGGGTCGAGAGTTCGAATCCCGTCTTCATATTTTGCCGACATTATAGTTGTGGTCAAATGATTACGGTAATTTATGTAAGCAATTATTCTATTAACTCTTCGATTTTTGTTTATCAATAAGCAGAACTTAAAGTGCGATGGCTATTTTTTTTTCTCAGTTTTAACAGGGCTACATCATAGTAGACACTGTTGGCTATCGGATGACCGCGGATCAGCTAACAAGTCCGCAGGACGAGTTCATTATCTAGTTAATATGTATTATACTTTCTTACTTGAAGTTGGTTAGTGGACCTTTCAGATTAAAAAACACATTATAAAGAAAATTACCGTTTAAAATCTGTTTGGAACATGCTTATAATATCCCAGATGTTGTGGACATCAAGCTAGTCTTTTAATTCCTCTGTCACAATGATTCAAGGTCAAACAGAGATATTATTAATATGCGCTATATTTGAAAGGAAAAAAAATGCTAAATAATGAGGTGGGATGGTCTATAGGAATAGATTGATCCCCTCTTGCACTGCATAAAATTGTCACGTTTTTTCAACACCAGTTAGGAGCTATAAAAACACCTACATGATTATGTAAATAAGTTAATGAATATTTTTTGACGATCAATAGTTAAAGTGAGGGCGCTAAATTTTATCAAAACAAATTATTTTTTTATTTTGAAAGTCCTGGAATGGAACTGAAAGCTTAACTGAATTTGTGTGAGGTGCAAGTCTGACACTATGTGATTTTTAGTAAGCTGGTTGATCAATAGGGACATTAAATTAATTAAAATAATTAACATTATTTTGAAAGCAATATACTGTAGTGGATATTGTTATGTATTTGCTAAGCTACCATCCAACAAAACCATCACCATCACCACTACCATCAATGCCTAAAATATTAAGCATCACTAAACACATCACAACAGCAACAATAATTATAAAAAATATTCCCCTTTATAAACACATCCCAACCCTATATAACTGCCATAATAATATTATCATAATCTTATCATCATCATAATCAATTCAATATCATAACATTAATTTCAATATCACTAATCCCCATCCTACCCATATTCAATTAACTATTACTAACCGGCAACACCATTAACATGATTATTTCCATATTTTTAATGTAACCATGCAGTCTTTCTAAATTTGGTTAAGAATTTAACCAAGCATAAGACCACAAGGTCATATAAGGTCGGTCAGTACTTCGAGACAATCAGCTAAAAATTAGAAGACTGCCACCTATGCTTACTCCGAATTTAAATTTTAAATTTATATATTAATTTATTCAATTAAAAATCAAAGAGTACAAGAATACAAACATTATCTGAAGTGTAAAATACCGCACATGTTCAAAATTATGAAATTACATACACTGCAACAATGACGATAGAAAAAAAAACAGGACAAATTGGTGCCAACAATATTGGAATGGATGAGTGAGGAAGGAGGGGAGGAGTGGTATGGCAGCTTGAAGTGGTCCTCCCGTCCTATTATTTGGCTGTCCATGTGATGAATCTCTATACAAGATTTAATTCTAAATTTTATTTCATATTCTTTTAAGGTTTTTTTTTTTTGCTGTAGACATGCAGAAGTACATAATTAAAAGTTTCACAATTTACACCCAGTAACTACTGTACCAGACCTGTGTTGAGGCCTTTATCCATGTCTTAACTTTATAACAAAATGTAGTATTCACTCGACACATCCATATATCAAGGCAATCATGGAAAAATGTAATTGATAAGATACTTTTAGAGGTTTGTTTATAGTGTTTTTTTGCTAAAAATGCATGCAATAAATATTTTTAATGTAAAATGAGAGAATATGTGAGAATCTGGGAGAAAGAAAATTGGCAGGAAGTCTCTGAGCTAAAATGAGAAGGTTGGCATGTATGGAAATTATAAATATTCTAATTAAATGTATCTCAAACATACATTTTATTTGTACATAATACAGAATGTTCTAATAATGTCTTACTCAACCTTATTTAAGAGAAGATAAATGTAATAACTATGAGAAAGCAACCTATCTAATACTTAATACATTTTTAAATAATATAAGACTGAAACCTATCTATGCTATGTATTTCTAAGTAACACAGGTTTTCTTTGACATCCCGTACAATTTTTGCCTAGTTATTTCATTATTTCTATCAACAAACAAAATCAAATTGGTAAGTACCCTATGTGGTAATTTGTTATGGTTCGCCATTCGGGCAGATATAAATAAAATATCCCAACACAACACAACACAACACAATCCATACAGTTTAAAACCATGTGAAAACCAAAAACAAATGTATGGATACCCACAAGTGGAACCAAGACAACCTCTTGGTGTAGGTCCACGATACTCTTGCATAGTAAGGACAAGATCAAATCATGCTTGATGTTGTAAGAACAAGATTAGCTTGTGTAATAAGGCCAGCTCCTCACCCTTCAACTTTCACGAAATCATGGATCATGTAACCCTTAAAAACAGTTGGCAGAGGTTCCAACCCTTTTGATTTGTCTGGGAGTCTCCTGAAATTTTAAACAGTCTCCCGATTTTTTTAAGCAATCTCCCGATTTTCTTTTAAAATTTAAACATGTTTTAGTACCATAATTTGGCTTAGAATAACATTTAATCAATAAATGTAGTACTTTAAAATCATAATTGACACTTACTAACACCTTTCTGACCTGTTTTTTTTTAGCCCTTCCGTCATAAAACGTAGTAGAAGGGGTAGTATTTTGAGACAGAGAGCACACTTTGTAAAATCTCCCAAATTTTAGACCTCAGATTAGAAAAATCTTTCCGAATTTTAGACTTCAGAGTTTGGGACGTATGAGTTGGTCCACAAGACCAACGATGATAGAAACAAAACCTTGTGTATTCAAAGAAGTGGGAGAGATTGGAAAACGAGAAATCATTGTAATGGGAGTGAGAGTGTGTTTGAAATGTACTAGTTAAAAAAATGCACTATTACACTTTACTAACACCATATTTATTCTCTACGTATTGGACTACTACTTTAATAAGCAAGATCCAATATGTTATACTTTAATAACATGGTTATAATTTTCTTTACAAGAGTAGGTTTCTGTGCACAACTAAGTTTGTCTATTTTGGCCTTAATGGCTGTCCATAGTAAGGAGGAAAAGTTATATTCCAACAGGTGGTTATTTTGACTTGACCTTTTCACCCAAAACATGATCTGATCTTCGTTGATTTATGATTGAGAGGTACTACATATTTTTTTTTGTCTGGCTTAGTATTTTGTCTAGTCAAAACCAGTCTCAAATTCTACACATATCCCCCAGTTACTAACCCCTGATTCGATTTCAAACAGCATTTCAAAGATAGGCATCTCTACAATTAAAGACTTCCTACAAATAAATACTAACCCTTTGGTGGTCAAACAAACACATAGTAGGCTACTAACGACAGGGGTTCCAACGGGGCCAAATCTGCTTAATAATCATATTACCCCAGTCACAAAAAGAGTTTTAATTTTAGAAGACTTGTATACAATTATAACACAACTTAAAAAAAGTTAATAAAATGTGATTTCAACATGAGACAATAAAAATATATTATAAATAAATAAAAAATTGTAGTAAATATTACAATCATCACTAGATATAACATGGGGCCCTAATATATCTGGTACCCATATATTTTCCTTGGTGATTAGTTGATTGAGAAAAGTATGATAAAGGGTTTCAACTCGGACGTTGAAGTTGATGACAAAATATCACCATGTTGAATGCTACTACAGACATTAATTTAATCAAAATAAATCTGTCAATGAATTCAAAACATTTTTCAGGTGCCCACTTATCCTCCTGTGTTAGTCGATTGTAAAAAGTATGATATAGGAGTTTAACCTAAATATTGAGTTTGAAGACAAAATATCACCGCTATTTCATATGCTCTCATATTATTAATGTTGCATTATACCTACAAAGGGTTCAACAGGCATCTTTCAGGTACCCTCCTCTTCCCAGGTGATTAGTCGAATAAGATTATTAAAGTGATTTGCAGATATACATTTTGCAAAAATACATTTATCTTTCAGGTACCCACTTATTCTCCTCGGTGATCAGTCGATTAGGTCAATTATGGTAAAGGTTTTCAACCTGGACATCTAGGTTAAAGACAGAATATAACCTACTATGTCATATGCTCTCTTAGATATTAATTTTGCAAAATACATTCTTCAAAGAATATAATAGGCATCTCTTCGAAGAGTAATGTGTTTTTATGCTCCATAACAGTAGTCTGCACGTACATTTCTCCCCAGGATTGATTGATTTAGGAAAGGGATGTGCGTCACAATGTTATATCACGATTGTTCCCAAGAAATTCATCTACCTGACAAATGGGTCTGCAGATTACCAGCAGTAAAGTACCAGGTGATACGGAATAACATTCAGGTTTCTTACATGATAAATAACTGCTCAACAACACACACCTTTTTACCTCTGCCAAGGATGTGATATTTTCATTCATGTTTATTTGTTTGGTTACGTGTTATTCTGTTGACAGACTACGGGCCAAAGATTTAACTAGAAACTTGTCAACCTTGGTCACAATGTTAATAGATGATTACATTTAGAAGCGGTAGGAAAGGTCAAGGTCACAGAAAAATAACTAGGCTTATTATGTAACACTCATATTTTGCATCAGAAACTTCTTAAACTTGGTCATAATGTTCACTGACCAAATATTTCGAGGTGAACACATTTGAAGAGCAAACTAAATGAAAACTTGTACTACTTGCATAATGTGTGTAATGACAAAACCATTTAAATTTACAGTATAGTTGAATAATGTTTTGCAAAATATTTACAGCACTTTGTCAAACTAGCAGCCTTGGATTTAAATTATTGGTTACTCTTTCTATTTCATTCTCTGATTTGATCATTACTATATGTTTCATACCGAAAAATTAGATATGCAGTCTTGGACTTGGACATCCAATTTTCTTACAAAATATCTATTGTATTTCAAATTAATGGAGTTCAAAGCCATGGATGAAGCTATTGGTTAATTAAGAACAAGGTTGCTCCATAAAAATGCATAATGGTACTGCAGTTTTAAAAGCAAAGTGTCCAAAAGTTTTAATGTTAGAAGCCATATTAATTGACACTGAAGTAAAAAGTCAAATGTTTTAATAAAAAAAAAAAAATAGTCCAGTAGAATCCAGTTTTAGGACTTTTTCCATTTGCAGACCTTGCAGAATTTTAAATATGCTTGCCTGTTGAAAAGCTACTGAAAAGCTATATCTAATTTTTTGTTGGCCAAAAGAAATTAACATTCCCTAAAATAACAGTTTTTACTAATTTTTAATAAAAATAGCAGTTGAGACTAATTCCCCAGTTAAAAAAATAATTTTATGCAATTCATTTTTGCCCCAGGAATTTGGTCAAATCATTTTGGGAGAGACCACATGAAATAAAAGTCACTTGATTTAAATTAAGCATTCATAATTATGCACAACTTGTTGTATATCTTTTTTCGCGAACACTTTTGGTACGTCGGCAGAAAAATAAGAATAAATTCAACAACGTGCAGGAGAAGTAAAAATAAAGATGGAAAACAATTATAAAAATAACAATTGAAACAATATTTTATTTTTGCATAAAAAATATTCATGAGTCAGAGGTTGGAATAAAACGAAATTTTTATTTTTTTCAAATATTTTAATTATTTTTGTTGGAGGATTTGCTAACAGGCCAAAAATTTATTTTTATTTTAAATCCTAACTGTCTGCATCGGAAAGAATTTGAGAAACAAAGTATACAAGAAGCGTCAACTTATTGGGTCTACATCAGTTACACTAAATTATAATGGTCAGTTGATAACACATTTTTTTATACTTTGATATTACTTGTGGATTGTAATAAAAATTATTACTTATAAATTTGTTTATTCTCTGTCCGGGTTACACTATAAAGTTCTAAAACATTAAACAATCATAGTTTAAATGTAGACAGCATGGCACATCCCCAGACCAATGGACAATATAGTATTTTATGGTACATTATTTTGGAGCCAGCCATCAGAGTTAGTATTAAAATTTGAAGACAATTTAATAAATAAAAAAAGTTTTTATGAGATAAATTAATTTAGCCTAATATAATACCACAATACAAAAATGATAAAAATGAAACTATGAATTATTTCATAATATCACGATATACACAAAATAGAAAAAATAGAAACTAATTAAACACATTAAAAGTACATTAAAAAATGTTATTTACCAGATGCGACCATTCAAGCTAATATAAAGTTTTTGACATATTTTGCTCAATAAATAAATTGAATTAAAATATATTAATGAAAAAAAAGAAGTCTAGACTAGACAACTTCAGCAGATGTGATGAAATTTAATACAAACTTCTATTATATAAAATTCTAAAAATATAAGACATTGCTACAGATGGAGAAATAAAAACCATTAAGTAATGAAATCATTATAAACATAAAACGATAAAAAAAAGACATCAGAACTGATTTTCCATAAAGCATGCCTGAACGAATCACCTTTACTGTACCTCGCCCTTTGGGAATCCCGCGAATATTCTGACAGAGGAAAATACATAGAGTTAAATTTCTGTCACTCCGACTTTTTTTTATGGCATTGCATTAGCGAAGGAGCTGGGGGACTCTTAAGATTTGCTTTTACATTTTGAAGCTTCTATGCATTAATATTGACACAAATGCTCTGCATATTCCCACTGTGCTAAGCGAGATTTTATTTCAACCATCACTATGATGTAAAAGATACGCATAAAATACCGACAGGCTCTCCTTTAAAACATTAAAAAATCTTGTGTTTTGCATATGTTGTTCCATAAATAAAACTGTAGACATTTTTCTTTACCTTTTTATTTAGTATATCTAGACATGTGAAATCAATAAGTAGAATACAGTATTAAAACTTTTTACATCAATTTATGTATATAATATAGATTACTTAATAATGTTAGTTACTCAAAATTATAAGGCTATAACCTCTTAACTATATTAGAGAACGATTGTAATTCAGTATTTCAAATTTATTAATATTTAAAATATATTAATTTTTAGTGAACCACTGGTTTTGAGTTTTCTTTAAATTTAAGGATGTTAAAATTTGTAGCTTTATTATTTTAAAGACAGAAATCTTTAAGCTGCATCTAAAAATGACTAAACACTTGTTTCCACTCAGGAAAAATAGTAATTTACTAATAAGTACATATATTAACCTATAAGACAAAATGTAGGTAAAGTTAGAAAAATCAATGTCTCTTCATTTTATTTCTAAAATAATGTTTTAAAAATGAGATTTTCAACAATATAAGTAAAGAAAAAGTTATGTAATAGGCCTAATTAATCCAATGATTCCATGGATCATAAATAGAGATAACTTTAAATGTGGCAGAGCCAAGCCAAATGAGACATAAGTCGGAAAATTAAAAATTGAGTTTTTTTTTATAGATTATGAATCTACATTTTATTATCTTTAATATGCAAAAAAATTAGTTTCATACGATGTTTCCTTGCGAAGTTATAAACAAACGAAGTTCGAACATTCAAAATGTAAGTTTTGAGAAAACTGCATTTGAAAATTGTTTATTCGCATACATTGACTAAGCAAGGTAATTTTAAATTGCATTTTTAAAACATTTTTTTTGGTCATATATCTGAACAGTTTTAAGGCAGTACGAAAGTTGAATAGGCCTATATGAACTGTATATTTTTTAAATAAAATATAATTTGAAAAAATTGACCATTTGTAAATTTCTGCCTATTGTGGAAAATTAGCATTGCGATTTTTTTGGTCATATTATCTAAACAGTTTTAAGGTAGTACGAAAGTTGAATAGGCCTATATGAACTGTATATTTTTGAAATAAAATTTGAAAAAATTGACCAATTTTAAATTTCTGCCTATTGTGGAAAATTAGCATTTGCGACTTATGCCTCACTTGGCTTGGCTCTGCCACAAATAGACAACATCCTTATATACTTTGTCAGCTAAAGGGTTGAAATGCAAATTAACAGTGCACAATCATTTGGACGAGACCATAAGATGTCGGTACTTTGTGATGTTGGTACTTTGTGAAACCTGGTGATAATTATGGGGAGGCCCTAAGATTGTTAAGCCCACTGCAAATCCGCTGTGAGCTATACATCACAATGTGAACATCCTAATTATATGTTAATGGTTATTAAATATTATTATTACAGATACCTCTTTTGTCATGTCCATTACAACAATTAAGAGTAGTCGTTTTTGTTTATCAGTAGGCCTATTGCCTTTTAGTTCAATATCGTTTTGACTTCATCCAGTCATTTTCATCATCATTATTTACTGGCCTCTTCAGAAAGGTCCGTCTCCTCTAGGCAGATTGCGAGGCCTGTGACTGCAGGCCAAGTGAACTCCACGAGCTAAACCATAATTGTTCAAGACAGTGATGGCATTTATTTGTATACTTCAAATGATTCTTTGGTACATTGATCAAATCCCTACAAGGCATGTGTGTACATTAACTGTGCAATATCAACAAATAGAAATAACTTAATGTTGAGAACTGCAATAGAATGTGTTGTAACAATCCATCATAATTTAAGGGTATGTTCAGTCTCACAGCTTAAGGATAGCATAGCATACAGTGTATAATTATTTGTGTCTGAACTGGGCAAAGGATTAGTGTAAGCCATTAATAATGTCACATCTGGGGAACTAATAGTTCTACCAGTAAGAACAAGATTAGCGTATACTTGAATAACCTTGATAACCAATCTGAACTAATCAAAATTCACAGTCCGCATTGGCCAATCTAAGTTAGATGACTAGTCACGATGGTCATTTTTAAAATGGGCAAGGATTAGTGTAAGCCATTGATAATGCCACATGTGGGGAACTATTAGTGCTGCCAGTAAGAACAAGATTAGCATATACTTGACTAACCTTGTTAACCAGTCTGAACTAATCAAAATTCACAATTGGTCTGCATTGGCCAATCTAATTTAGATGACTAGTCACGAAGGTCATTTTTAAATTTGTTATTGAAGGCATTTGCTAAAACAACAATACACCGAATTAGCGATGGCCTATGACATCATGAAAACTTGCCATCATGGGTATGTAATCATAACAAACCGTGAAGTGGCTATCTCATAACACACAGCAAGTGTGAGTGTTAACCAAAAAAATCGGTTGAAATACATACTGAATTTACCAAGTATGACCATTTTTAAAGCATTAGTAAAAATCTTTTTAAGTCTTAGATTCAGTAGAACACAGCTGATTTGGTTTTAATTTACACATATATTGAAATAAACGTAATTTAAGTTAGGCCAAAAATTAGAATTCTATTAATCCACTCAGCAGAGCTAAGCTAATATGTTCACTGCCAATCAGCACTGTCCACATGGTGAGGGCCTAAAACCATTCATAGTTCCTATTAAGTTTGACAGGTTTAAACCATTCAAATTTAAATAAAACTAATTGTAGCTAGTGAGAAAACATGTATGAATATATCCTAATGGTTCGGAATGAGTTATCAATGAAGAAGTACAAATAAATCAACTTTGAAATTATACCTTTCGAAGCTCTTTTAACAGTGAAGTATAGAAAAAAAGGTGTCCTCTGTTTATTAACATACCCACGGAACCAGATTTAAACAAATTCGCTAATTCGGTGTATTTGTATAAGAACTGTCTGTGTCTTTTCATTGCAGGTTTACCTTGCTATTTAGTGGTATGTCTGAATATACTTAAAGATCAGGGGCGCAGCCAGGGTCAGGACCCCCTCCCCCTAAAATTTTGAGAAAAAAATTAATTTTCTAGTAAAAAAGTTATAATGTGTAGAATATTATAGTATTGCATGTATTGTAAGCTGACCATCGTTAATAATGCAGACTGAAACTCAACTTCGCACAATCTATTTCATTAAAAAAACGAGGAATTGATGTTTTTTATTTTGCTCATCAAAACCAAACCGGCAACCACGCCCACCCGGACCATGCCCCGCCCCGTCGGGCAAATCCTGGTGCCACCACTGCTGACCCCCCCTTTCATTACATCCTGGCTGCGCCCCTAAAGATTATAGCACATTTTTTGGAATGATCTGACTAAGCATGCTTTTTGACCTGTGGCAATTAAAACTGTTGCCAAATTGATTGCAAATATTACAAATCTATCATTAGAAATCGATCAGTTCAGCCCACTGGCATGATTTGTTATTTTTAAATAATAAGAGATATAAATTTTATGTAGCACTTTGCCAAGGTCTCTAAGCACTTCACATTTAACATGACCTGCTTTACATGCTCAACAAGTTAACATGAGGTGGTTGGGGGCTAGAACACCTGTGCTTCTATTGGCTATGGCTTTAAAGTTTTAATGTTAAACATTAAATTAATCATTGACATTTGTTCTTATCAAACTGTTTTTTGCTGAGGCCTCTGGCATTTTACATTTGACATGACCTGCTTACATGGTCAAAAATTTAACATCAGAGGTGGATGGGGGCTAGGCCACCAGAGTTTCTATCAACAAGCAACACATGAACTGCTTTTAAAGTTTTAATGTCAATTAATCATTGACATTTGTTCTTATTAAAGCACTTTTTGCTAAAGCCTCTGGCACTTCACATTTGACATGACCTGCTTACATGGTCAACAATTTAACATGGTAGGTGAATTGGGGCTAAAGTTTTAATGTTAAAACATTAGATTAATCATTGACATTTGTTCTTATTAAAGTATTTTTTGCTAAAGCCTCTGGCGCTTTACATTTAACATGACCTGCTTACATCGTCAACAACTTAACATCAGAGGTGGATGGGGGCTAGGCCACCGGAGTTTCTCTCAACAATCAACACATGAACTGGTTTTTACAGTTTTAAAAATGTATTGTCGCTTGAAAAATGACAAAAATTAGATTTTGAAAGTAACTTGCTTATCTTGAAGAAATACATAAGTTATGATGATGACACTAGAAATTAGGTTATTTTAAAATTATTTACCC
>JAOTQE010132797.1:0-12034 GCA_025631205.1 Nesometra sesokonis
TAATTGACCTAAATGCGATAATTTTTTACCTTTGACACGGGGTCAACCTTGATCTTGCTTTTGCGAGGATTTCACCATGGGGCAACCAGGGTTGGGAAATCAACAAAAAATCACCGGAAGTTAGTGGACTCCTAATGCATTATGGTCTACACTTAGTTTGCGCAATTGAGGCGTGACACGGCAAAACCACCAAGTTGTAGGAAAATTGAAGATTGAGTTAATGTTGAAACCATATTACACTTTTTACAAGCTTTAGAATGAGGAGTCAGTTACCAAAATCTGACATCTATAACTGAAGTTATTGGACCAAATACACAAAAAATTTCCTTTGTATTTTTTTTTATATTTCCTGTTGTTTATTTGCTTATTTCTCAATATTTTTCTGTGCGACAACTTGGTGGTTTTGCCATGACTAGCCTCAATTGCATTTTTTAAATTTATTTGATTGGATGATATTTTATCGGATAATCCCAAATTCCTGCGGAAACAGTACGGCTTTAAGTAATTTTAATTGTCTAGAATAAACGGGATTGTGACACCTGGCACCAGAAAATTATGCAAATGAGGTGCGGATTTCTTTTTAGTATGTATGCGCAAGTTTTGGATTTAGTCGTTTTCTTTTCTCTCGCTATCCGCGACTTTCTGACCTCAGTCCCTGTGGAGATTGGAAAATATCGCCCATATGAACACGATTGGCTAATATTTTTCTTTGTTCGTATTCTAAATTTAAGCGACGACTTGGAAAGTCGTACCATGCCTATTAGATAATTTCTAGATCTTGTTTGTCAGTGTGTCGGTCCAAGAGAACTATCGAACGTCGCTATTTTGAATACATAACGGAATAATATTATGTAGTAATTCGGTTTATTGAATTCATCTTTGTAACACGCTGATTTTTTTCTTGCAGTTTATTTAATAATCAGATAAATCATTCATCAATATTGTCTTTTCAGGATGACCCAGCAACATTTATCGAACTTTTATCTTCATTAGGCGTTGAGGCCTACAGCGGTGCTACACAATTGGCATTAGTGAAGGCTACCAAGGAATCAAAAGACATTCCATATCCACATGAAGCTTGCACCATGATAGAGAAGGTTGTATATCTACCAGTCCACAAGCATGTGCCGTTCTACCATCTGGATAACATCTGCTATGCCTTGGAAACTGCAATGAAAGTGTTAGCATCGAATGGTGTTGAGGACCAAAAGAAACTTAGGCCATATAGAAGTAAATTGTGATCACGTCAATCAAATAAAATATTTAGACTCAGAATTCGTCTCTATATAAATCTCTGTTTGTGTGTCTGCTTTATTCACATGTAAACGTTGTATCATTTGCTCTCCAATGTCGCCTTAATCAATGGGGAAAACTTGGCGAAAATTACATTTTAAGTACTATATTTATGATTTTCATTTAAATGACCCAAGCGCATTATGTTGTAAAAAATATTATTATTTCTATCTGTGCAGAATAATTTGAAAAATCTCCTTCGGTTTCACCGGAAAATTTCGATTTGTAACAGCTCCTCAGACCAATTTAGATTTCTTGAAGTATTAGGGTTTTGGTCGTTTCAACCTCGGTTATTACACCCTCACTCGTAAAATGTTTATTTTTTCGTGGTGGCCCAAACGAATACTTGGAGGGAATTTAATGATCCTGAATCTGATATAAAATTTTGTATGATTGTTTGGTTAGTTTTAATGAAAAATAGAAAATATAAAACATATTCACTCAACAATCACTGTAAAAAATTGCCCGTAAGATTTACGGAAAAAGTCCTGGCAGCCAGGATGCCAAACAAATCCCGTAAATTTTACGGGAATTTCCCATAAAATTTACAGGATTTTTTGGCATCCTGTCTGCTAGGACTTTTCCGTAAATTTTACGGGCATTTATGGTAAAATAAACAGTAAAATATCCGTAAAATTGACTGTACAAAATACAAATGCCCGTAAAATTTACGGGATTTTCTTGGAATCCTGGCTGCCAGGACTTTTTTCGTAGATTTACGATTTTTTTTACAGTGTACGCTGTTATCGGCTAAAGAAATGAACTACCTATGCAGCTGAGTGATTTGACCTTCGGATATCAAATGATAAAAACTGGGGAAAACGTTGCCATAACTGTAGGATCTAGTGTCTCATAACGTCTGGCAATATACGTCTGCCTAATGGTCAACAGTAACTCAAATTACAGTTTCGTAACTGAGCTAATGGTTCACATTTTCCTTGGCTCTGTATGTAGTCAATAATCTTATTATTGGTTTAGTAAAACAGTAACTACATAATTTTCAAACAAACCACAGTTCTCTAACAAGGTCTTTAAATGCTCTACCTAATGCATTTCAAAACCAATTACTATAACCATAAGATACAACACGTACCATAGACGGACATGAAATTATCATATGAATGTTATTGAAAACCTCTTGAAATCACAAGTGATGCTGTATTGTCGCCGTTAATAAAAATTCACTTAATCTCGCCAGTGATCGTCACGACGCACTGTTTGTTCAGCAAACACATCTTAACGATGACTGATGGAGTTTTCATGTTATTCTCAAATAGAACCGTCATACAGGTCCTCAACATTATTGGATAGTTGAGATATTCATCTCCATTTGCAAATAGGAGATACGGTATATAAAATAGCAACTGTCGTCTTAAACACAAATCAGTTCGTGTATTTACCGTCGGTCGTAATTAAAATTGTTTTCGCCTCGACGTTTAAAGTTGATAGCAATATAATTTATTTTTATTTATTGAACATTTTGATTTAATCCGATGGTGCATGTAAAAAACGAACATAGGCCATTAAAAACATCTTTGCTTTCTTTGTAACGACGTCGTGGTGGTCCACTTTACTCGTCGAAACTTTCAACGAACACGGAGGTATATTTTACAGTAGCTTAAAGGAATTTATTTTGCCAATTGCAGAAAACAGGGGAACCGATAAGAATGTATTGCCTCCACTATTTCTTGTTTCTTGTGTGTTGCCTAAGTGATGATTATGTGTCGGGTTGTTTTCGTTGTCACCGTCAACATAGCTCTACTTCTTACATTGAAAACAAACATACTGCTACATATGGACGAATGTCAATGCTAACAATTTATGAGAACTTATTTATTGTCTTCGTTCTCAACCGTTAACTTTCTCACTTTCCTCGTCGTAAATTGAAAATAGACATATTGCTTAACGTTAACGAATGTGAGTCTATTATGATTACGAGAATTTATTTTTAGATTTATAATAACAATCGCGAAAGTATTTGTAGTTTTCTTTGGATTGCAACTTATTTTACGGTTTAAATGTTCTTTACTTAATCCCGATTGCCACAGGACGTCTGTTCCCTTGTATGGATCTTTTTTTGTAGACTTGCTGAATGTGCTATACTACATAGGCTTACTTAAGAAGTATGTAAATGAGTGACTTTATTAATTGCTATGTATATTCTATAGCTGTGGATATAAGTTCAGATGGCGTCGAGTACTAAAAAGGAATTAAAAGCTATCCCGGTGTCAGTTGATATGGCAAGGGTTCAGAAGAATATAAAGACAGAAGAGAGAAAGTTACAAGTCATGTTTGATGAGATGAAAAAGAAAAACCACACAAAAGCCGTAAAACACTACACAGAAATCAGAGCAATACGAAAAGAACTTCAGAGTGTTGAACTTGCAAGGGCACGTACAACGCGCACGTTTTCTGTAGGACAAGTTTCAGGATTGGAAAGACCACATTTTCTATCAACTAAAAGCACCAGCTTTATACCCCCGACATTATGCCGACGCTATTTTCTTACATTTTCCTCATTATCACTGTCTAGTGGAGATGGACTCTTAAATTCCCCTGCGCCTTCGAGAAGCTGGATGCGAAGCAAGTCATTTTCGGCGACCGGTAGCGTTTTACGTAATGACCCACTTAATCACAGAAGAGATACCGTGGAATATGAACGATCAAAGAAACGTTGCAAAAGTTCACCACCTTATCGAGAAACAAGAACAAATGAATTTTCTCAAACGTTTCATAAATCTGCTTGGATGGTGAATCAAGAGGACGAACCAAACATTTTCAACAAAAAACAATTCTTCGGAAAAAACGCTGGGAACATATCGCACTCGAAGGCTACCGAATCAATTATGATACATGGACAACCCACGGAAGGAACACCATCATCCCAACCAATATTAAATATAACAGGTTTAAAATTGGATGCTAAACGGCAGAATCTTCTGCTATCTAAAAGGGTGAAACGATTCATGACTATTCCAGCTGCATCAACAAAATCAATTTGAATATTATTAACGTGCTGTAAATTAAATGTAAAAAAAAAAACCCAAACAATTATGGTATTCAATAGTATATAAATTTACAACTTGGTGTCTCAAGCACCACCTCCCACTTTCAGATGAAATTAGCAACCCACATCTTCAGAGGCAAAGAACTTTAATGTCAGAGGAAAAGACCTGTGAATTCAATTATTCCATGAATTTAAAATATCGGAAACAAGGTGTTTTTTTTATTTCCCAAATCCTTAATACTCCCTTAAATCTGAGAGGAAAATAGTTTTTTTAACATTGTTTCAGTCAAATTTTGCATCAGATAATGCATTTGAAGTAAGAAAATTATACGTCTCCTGACAGCCAATATTTATTCAGTGTAGAAAGCTTCGGTAACTCATCTTAAATAAACTAGGTCTAATTCAAATGTGATGCCTCACCACAAAACGGGTCTTATGGTAGGAAAATCTAAAATTGAGGTATTGGTACCTTAATCTACACTTTAAATGGTATCATTGGATAAGTAGATCCAAAGATATAAGTATTTGAAGTTAGCATGAACGAAAACGCGGTTTTGAGAAAATCACCCATAAACCAATCGAAAACCAATCGGTAAAAATCTATCTTCGATATGAGGTCAGTAATTATTCAGATAATGAACATATCAGCGGTTGATCCAAGAATCGACAAGCCAGAAAAAAAAACATTACCACATTATACTTCTGTATATTTACCAATCGTTTGTCATTAAAACCTCAGGTCAATTTTAGGTTTTCGATGTACGGAACGGGGATGGGGTGGATGAGTGGTGCGTAACCATCTTAAGCCACCCCTCAAATCCGACCATGTAACTGTTATCTTGAGGAGTGACCTGAGGGAGAGGGATGAAAATTCACTCCAATGATTGAAAATTATCACTTACCCTTTTGCACAAAGTTCATTCCACAGGAGTGGATTTTCAAGAGTGGTCACTATTAATGTTTTAAATTCACTCCAAAAGAGTAAAATTTCCATAGATAATAATATTAATAATAATAATAATAATAATATTTTATGTTGCCAATTGTCTTTATATTTGGATTAAATTTACTTCAATTTATTGATAAATCAGAACTTTTATGAAAATTGGGGGCGCAATTTCACCGAAAGAACAACAACGTACGCGATTTGATTGGTTGGATTCTGGATATTTCCTTCAATAGTAGGCGAATCCTCACTACTGTTTGATACGACACGAAATTAAGAAAAAAAAACATATATTTCAAATACAGTCTAATTTGCCTAATTGCACCTGGATTAATTTATAAATTGAATCTATTGTTTTTGTGCCAAATTTATGTTATCAATTAATTAACATTCTGTAAGTTGAATTTTATCTAAGTCGAAAATTATTTTCAATGCCACTTTGGTTCGACTTTTAGGGATGTTTGACTGGAACATTTCTTGATTTCTTTTGAAGAAATTTATGCATATAACAATATTTAAATTTAAATGTGAGTAGTAAAAAACATATTGAAGACGAAATAAAGATAAAATTGTGTGGTCTCATCACAAAATGAGTCACATCGTAGGTGAGATCAAACTGAAATAATCACCAAAATAGGTCTCAAGTCAAATTTTTGGAAAATTTAGTTTTAATCAATTATGAAGACAATGGTACTTATATTTCATAATATGTACGTTTTTGGCTAGTTTTCATCCAGGAAAGTGCCCTTCATGCAGATTTTCTGATATTTACAGTCCTTTAATTGTTTGTCTTTAGATTACTTTTGGTGATTTTCTCAGAACAGTATTTCTATACATGAAAATTTCAAATGTTCATATCTTTGGATCTACATATCCAATAAGTATCATTTAAAATGTATATTACAGCTTATTATGCTCTATTAGATTATTATTAGGGAATAATTGTCTTTCAATGAGACTCATTTTGTGTTGAGACCTCACAACCCACAAAGATAAAACGCTTTCGACAATAGGCCTACGTGTTCCGAGTTGTGACCAATATAGATAATTGTCATCCAAGTATTACTACCATAGTTATTCACGTTATCAGATATGAATATGACTGGGTTTTCTACAAGCTTTAAACAACTAAATAATATTAGTATAACATTTAGATACACTATGATTAAACAATGATAACATATTTCGTGTCAATTCACGTATCTCAAACACATGTTTGACTTAATTATTTACCGACTTTAACTGATTATAATTTGAAATAAGTTGGGTGCAATTTCGATCCAAATTACAGAGTTGCTACGATCGGATGGAATTTCTTAATACGCAATGTTAGTATATCATGATATACATCTCCGTCTGTTTGAGATGACGTAGCAACTAGTTGTGTCAGTTAAATATATAATTGTATGTAATCATTTTGATAAATTATAACCCCAAATTGTTAGACTTTTTAAATATTTAAAGTGATAAATTTTGTTGTACGTACGGTGTTGTTGAACTGATCGACAGACTGTGTCGCTTATGTATGTTTTACTGTGAACCATTTTGACTCAACACAAGTGTACATAATTCAGTTCGTTGATGTTATTTCTCCAATGCTAATGGTAAGTATCTTGTGTGATAGAGCTCCAAAGTCTTCAGAATTTTCATGAAGACTCCAGGAATGTAGGATCATCTCTCGGGATCCCAAAATTATTTTAGTTTCTCCCGGAATTTAGTTTTCTCCATAAAATTCTCCAGGTTTCGTGAAAGTTTCACAATGAGAGCATAATTTGACTTATTTTTCAAAATATTGCTTGACAGTTTAAAGTTTAACAATGTTCTTAGTGAATAGTAACAATGACAATCCAGAACTATATTGTTTCTTAATAAGCAAGATGTTATTCTTTATTGTGTTTGTACACGGGTTAACATTATAAACGTTAGTTGGACGCCCTTGTGACTTATGTATGAAGTTTGTGAACCATTATGACGGTTGATTTGTAACATATTCTTTTAAAGCCAAAAAAAAAGATAAGTGACCAAATAGTTCACCAACAAGGCGTCGATGTAAGATACGTTCAATAATGTACTTTTATCATACATTTTATATCATATTATATTAAACTATTTTGTTGCAATTAAATTAAACATTATCTAATATAATGATACAAAATGTCTGACAAAATGATTAGCCATATTAGAATCCTTGTTTTGCTATAAAACTCTAATGCTTGTAATTTGGCGATGTGGAATGAATTTTAGTAATTGTTTCCATCCAACTTAATTACAGTATTCCTTCTTGGTGTAATAACAGATGCTTAATGGTTTATTATATATTTTACAGTCAGGATGGTTGTAATAATCAAATGGGGTTGTAAGGTTTACCTTTAATTGCTGATAGAAACTCTTGTGTTTCCTAAATCTTAGTAGAATTGTAACAATAATAATCGATTTTGACTTGTGTTTACAATTATTAATTGTGATTCTGACGACGTCAAAACTAAAGTAGCGTTTCCAAAATTATCTCAAGGAATCAATCACTAGGCCGGTATCTAGACAACCATAGAAACAAAAAAAAACTAGAAAAAAGTTAAATCTTAAGTAAACTTGGTTTTTATCCTCACAGGTCTGAATTGAATTCTATTATTTACTGATGATGGTTGTAATGAGGATGTTGTTTTTGAGGATGATGATGATGATGATGACGACGACGACGATGATGGTGATGATGATGAGGATGTTGCTTTTGAGGATGATGATGATAATGATGACGACGACGATGACGACGATGATGACGATGGCGATGATGATGATGATGATAATGATGATGATGGTGGTGGTGGTGGTGGTGGTGGTGGTGGTGATGTGATGATTATGATGATGATAACGACGACGACGACTTTTTTTGCACTGTGATCAATTTAATTTAGAATTCATTATTTTATTTCTTGGAACAGCACATCTCAAAGACTATAGTTTCTGTTTTTTTTTACTAATTATCTCGTCTCATATTCAGCTGCATGTACAGGCTGAATTCATTAACTGTTTAGGCCTATAGACCTGTTTGCCAAAATGAAGACTGGATGAATCCTAATAATATTTGTGGAAACATTTGCCCAACGCGGTGGGTCATTGTTACTGCTGGTCACGTCAAGTTTGAATTACACGATGTGATGAATAAACATGGTTCCTCTTCATATTGGGCTCTATTGTTAATTTACTTACCTTTGGTAAACATAAGTACTTCATAAGACTTGGTTTGTTTACCCATTTGTTGACCATAAACTGAACTGTCCGATCTTCAAATATAATTCAGCCACCGAAGAACCTTACTTCATTTGTCATTTCAAGATTGATTAAACATTATTGTATTGTTTTGGTCATGGATTAGAGATACCATATGCTGATGGTAAGTAATGATTTATTTAGACCAGGGAACAGTTAAATTAACTGTTCCCTGGTTTAGACTAATGGTAACCATTGTTGGTTCATGTAACATTTAATTTTAAATATTACTGAAAGCAAAATATAAATTACTGTGTGCAGTGGCAGTTTACTCCAGACTGCTTATATCGACTCCAATTGAAGTTCTCTCATTAAGCTTTAAAACTGTTAGTTTGGAGATACGTTCAATAGAATTGCTGCAAATTTGTCACATCAATTCTAAAGAAACCTTAGGGCAAGTTTTACTTATAGGCCTATTTTACTTATATTACACGTAACAAAATTGCGTAGGTCTATTGAAAAATAGAGGGTTGGAACAAAAATGTGGTTTTAAAATTAAAGTTGGAAATTATACGTTGCTTGTCAGAAATTTAATATATCATGTACTTTACAGGGGCGGATTTAGTGGAAGGCGAATCCTGCCCCCTCTATTGCAGTGGCGGCGCTACGGGGGATGGGGGGTCTACAGCCCCCACGTCGGGGGACCTTTGCCCCCCCCCCCCGTCGGGGAGAAAATAAAGGTTTCGTCGGGGGCTTTGCAGGGTAATGTCAAGCCCCGAAACCAAAAAACGGCAAATGACGTTTTTTTTTGCTCGTCAGACTGAAAACCAGAGACACGCCCACCTCGAAATTTAACTTGGCCAACTCGTCGGGGAACCCGTGCCCCCTGTCGGGAGCGTTGCCCTGTTGTCGGAGAATTCCTGGCGCCGCCATTGCTCTATTGCCAAAACGTAGTTTCCCCTCCCTCTTATATTAGGTGTGCCGGCCCTAATACTAACTCAAATATAAATTATAGACATACATATTTAAAAGGCACCAACAACACAAAACACGCAAAATGGGAACCGAAACCACTTCTGGTTGTTCCGGTTTGTTCAACATTCTCTATATTCAATTTTAGTTTCAATTTCGATTCAATTTCAGTCGGAATTTCAATTCAACCAATTCAACCTTCAACCTGCGTCAGCGACTGCAGTTGCGCGTAGAGATTACAATTGGAAATCCTGTAGAGATGGCTTGGCGATTGTCAGGGGCGGGGCCCGCCTAGGCCCAAAAAAATGTTTCTCTACAGATGCTCTCTGGTGCACTCTTAGAGGCACACAGTATTAAGATTGATTCTTCATAATAAAGGACAAAATAAACAAAACTATTTGTATTCCAAAACAGGAAATATATATTTGCAAATGAACAATCTAGATGTTCTCTAATCCAAAACAGAAGATATCTTTTCTTTTGTAAATACCAAATAGTAGGCCTATATAAGATGAATTTTAATAAATTGGTTGCGGGTATTAAGGTACAATAGTTTGGTTTCAATCTTTAATTAAATGAATAAATACAACAGATCTTATGAAGGACACGTACAATAATGTTTTTTGTATTGTTAAATTTTCTCAGCTGGCGGACCTCAATAGGGAGAGTGGGGTTATCCAGAACCTCCCAATCCCTGAGAAGCCTGAGAATTTAACCGGTCAATAGAATCAAGTTTATTTATCAGTTTGTTTAGATCATTTTCTTCCATCGTATGATATATTTAAGCCAGTGGTTTTACCTTGAAGTAATACTACTAGGCCCATTGTGTTATTATTTCACTTATCGATCTTGTTCGATATCGCACTTGACGCAGCCGTTGATTAGCCCTGACAAGTTTTGAATCTAAGGTCATAGGCAGACGTTCAGTGAAACCATGGTGAAACAATGTCGTTGTTACATCATGGACCTACAATTCGATGGAATCATGGATAATAATACTTATATGATATCATTCCTGTTAACGTTTACTCAAATTGCTTAAGTATCAAAATGATCTCATTCAGGACTACTGTACAGTTACACTACCTGGTGAGTACCATCGTTCACCCCAACAGTCTCTTTTGAAACTATTGGTATCCGAAAGGTTCACTAACTTCAACGAAGAAAGTAACAATACAGTGACGGATTTGAGTGGGGAGGGATTAACAGACTTAAGCCCCCCCCCCCCCACTAAAATTGACCCGAAAAACTGTTTTGGGATGTGAATAAGTATCACAAATAGATCCACCGCGGCTGAGAATAATACATAGGCCTAAGGACGCCCACACTCGGAACCGTGAAAGCGTATTTTTTTGTGTCAGGATTCAATATTTCGACATGAATCTTCAGGAATGAATGGGCTTGGAGTATCTATTGGTGCCGTAATTGATATCACGGTTCTGGTGAAATTACTGCTCTTTTTGATAGATTACTGTTCCATGTTTAAATACATTGTCTCCATAAGGTTAATTGAACTAATCAAACTTAGGTGAAAACGTGAAAAGTATTTTCTCCTGAAAGGTTCTGTAGAGTAACAGCACCTAGTTTGTATCAAACCAATTGCGAATCGAGTGTGACTTAATATTAAGAACTCGAAGAAAAAAAAAGCCGGTGGAAATCGACGGATAAACTAACCAACAGGATGGCTGAACAAATTTCAAATCATCATATATATATATATATATAAAGAAATTTAATAGGCCTATTAAACGTAATGTGGTCCGAACGACACCGGCAGAGTGAAGTACTGTTTCGACTCATCGAAAAGTCATGCAATCATTAATTAACAGAGATGTTTCAGTCACCCTATTATCTGGTATTGATAAATCATTAGTACGTGATATCTCCTTGGTGATGAGGTGGTAATTAGTAAGTTACCCAATTCGGCTCCTTGTCCTAGACCTTCAAACCCTAATGGACACTTCTAGTCTATTCATTCATTGATGTTGATTTTCTTTTTGTTAGTTGATTGTAGATCATTAGGTAAAGATGTGTTCGTAATTTAGAAGATTTAGCATTACAAAGAATTAATGATGAGCTGAACGTTTCCAGAAGTTGTCAATCTTCAAATTTATGACGAAAGGTAAGTAGTTTTACTTTGTCATGTTATATTAATTTAGTAAAGATGAGATAGAGGTCCCATTTGTCCGGATTATCAAGTGTGCGACAGCCACACAGGAACAGTTTTAGCATAGCATTGCAAAAGTACCAGTACTCAGGGACGTATACATGATCGGGGAAGGGGATGCTCAAACCCGATGAGATTTTAACAAGCAAAAACAAAAACAAACAAACAAACAAACAAACAACATCATTCTCCCATTTTAGAGTTCCCTGTAGAGACAGGCCTACGTTTGTTTCATGCTTCTTTTCTTCTGTCATTTATACTTCCTTTTCTGAAGGGGGTGCTCATTTTCTTCTGAAGCCCGGTGCTTGAGTGCTCCATATTCTCATTTATATGTTATTTTTCTCCCGAGGGGTTGTGGGGCGGGGGGGTTCTTCAACGAACGTGGCACTGCCCTGACATAGAATGCCTCAAATTGTGGCGTATCTTTTATCGTCTTTTTAAT
>JAOTQE010132819.1:0-12033 GCA_025631205.1 Nesometra sesokonis
ATAAACTATGCTATAAACTATGCTATAAACTATGCTATAAACTATGCTATAAACTATGCTATAAACTATGCTATAAAAATGTACAATTAAAAACACAGTATACGAAACATTCTACCTAGACAGGTCAATGAAATTGTTAACCCTTTCACAATACAATTCATTCAATTAAACTTTATTCATTCAAAGGTTAAAACAATTTGACATTAAATTATTAAAATAAAAATAGTACATAATACAATGAAATGAAAAGGACCCTAAAAAACTCCAAAGAGCTTGTGAAAATAGGCCCTATAAAGAATATATTAGTTTCATTCATTTAAATAAAGATGATAAGGATATATATAGATAAAGTGAAAAAGTACATATAAATGAATAATTAGATTATTGCAATAAATTAAAATTAACAGGAAATAAATAAATAAAATGAATACTGTAAATAAATAAATAAATAAATAGGTCTACAATAAAAATATCATTTATTGATCATATGTATTAAGTAGTTAAGATATTAAATATCCAGTACAGGCACAGATGCAGAAATTTCTAAAGCACCTACAGTATGAACAAGATCCATTTTACAGTTGGAAGGGCAAAGAAAGACTGACTGTACCAGGGGGAGGTGGGTTTTGGAGGGTGAAGATTCCCTCCCATATAAAATAAATTAATGAGCCTTGAGACTCTCATATATGGAACACCTTGGAATATACAGTCCAAAAAGTGGGGGAACTAAAAAATATGTGGGGACACAAGCCCCCACACATCTGCGCAGATGGGGAAAAGTTGCGAGGGAACGGAGAGACCCAGCAGGAGATGCGTGTCCTCTCCCCCTTGATCCGCACCTGCAGTAGGACCAGGTAATGTTAAATTCTGCATAGCCTATATATAGCAAAAATACTAGCCTATGTGGTGTGCTGTCTGCACCCTCTATATTGTTTTATCTAATAAATAAATTATAAATAATATTTGAATATTTATAGCACTCTTTACAGACGTATCACAGCGCTAGTGGACATGATGTCCACACATTCAATGACATTCTCCTCCTCTTTTCTGCTGCCCGCTGACACTTTTGTCTGTAAATATTTTTGTTAGTTAATTTTTCTTCTATATTTGAGAGGCCAACTCTGTTCAGAAGGCTATGAAATGTGGGACATAATTACATATACATAATTTTACAACGTTTGGCCCTCCATCTGCTGAAATTCTCGTAATTGGACACTTCCCATAAGTGCACGCAAGGGTGTCCGCTTACTAAACTACAGGAAAATGCAACGGCAAAGGCTCCATATAATTACTATGGCATACAAATGGTTATTTAATTTGTACAAAGCTAATCTTTAAATAATAAAAGACAGAATTTACTTAATCATACAGTATGGATTCTTCAAGAGCTCCTTGCTGGGACTATAAATAAAAGCAGGACAGTCTTTGCATATAAGTCACGCTTGTCACCTACAAAATAAAATTTGTAACTGATTTTCCATGTGTTACTATTTGGCATATTTTATTTTATCATCAATCAACAAGTGACAGCTATGCTTAAATATATAAATATCTTAATTTTTATAATGTATAATAGTTTTTTGTATAGAGTAAAGCCTAGCTCACACCTTTGCATTTCAAGCTTGCGTTCAGCTGTGTATTGTCCCAACACAATCTAATGCAGCCTAACACAGTACTACGCAATGAAATGAACTAATACAACTAATACGAGGTCAATTACTAGCGCACTTTGCATTCTAGCTCGCTAGTTGAATAATTTTTTTAAACATCTGAAACTGAACGCATGATCAAAATCTATAGATGTGCGCTAATATAGTAGCTGCATAGGACATGGTGTTACCCTTAGGGGAGTAGCAAAATATTGACTGTGCAACATCTAGTCCACTACACCTTTGATAATTTGATTTAAATTGAATTGGCACAATATAAATGTCTAAATATTATTATTATTATATTATTATCCCAGCTAAGACAAGTGGCAACCAACTAATGCGAGCAAGGACCACAGGTCAACGCAGCCTTTGTTCTAGCTCTTTAACCATTGTAGGACATAATCTTTAAAACTGTAGTAAACGCTTCTTGATTTTTGGTTTCTAGTTCCCTCATCAGCGTTTGAATTGACAACTTTGAGGGATGTGACTTCATCGATGTAGAGCAGCAATATTCCTTGTGCATACCCTTTGAAAAAAATAACTTTGTTAACATGGTAGATAATGGTAGTAACAAGGGAGATAAAGGTAGACAACAGGGTTAACCCTATAAAAACTACCATATCAAGGTATACTACCAAGGATATAGTCAGCAATGCTCTACATGTATAAATAGGAAAATACTGCCATTATTTAGAAAAACCCCTTAAGTCATTAATATTATCAAACAACAGGGTAATTATATACTAACTTACTAGGTAGTTCTCTGTGGTGCTAGGTAGATCTCCCTAGTAATTTAACATGGTAGATCTACCTAGTCAGAGGGAGTTATTTTTTTCAAAGGATAATCATCATTTGCATATAGGGATATCAAACATTCTTCCGCTGTAGTTCAGTTGCATCAGTATGTTCAGTAGTTGAAAGAGAACTACTGAAAACAATCTTTCAAGATGAAACTATGTGTGTCAATACAATCTAAGGAAAACATAATTCAATTCAATTCAACATTTATTTGACCAAATTACAAAATATAACTCAATGAGCCATAATGGAACATATAGAGAAATAAACAATAAAAACAAATTACAAAAGGAAACAAGATACAGTCATATTATGTAAGTAAATAACAAATGTATGCAAAAATACCAACAGAATGTTGTGCCAAATATAATGTAGCAGGCACCTTTTCATTTCTAACAATTAAAGCATTGTTGTTCATAATTTCACTTTTAGATGCCCATACCCAACATAATGCAGAGCTCCCAAGTTGGAAATACAGAAATCCTAAAGATTTTGTCGTCCAGCGTTCGTAACTGTTTTGGGTATGGGCATCAATCCGAAACGTATATCCACAAATAACCACCAATGGATACATCAATAAATCATATAAGTCATTAAATCAATAGTGTCATTTAAAAATGCACTGCAGTCACAGATCCTAAAAATATTTCCTGATAAAAGTCACATTTTCTAGTACTGCTTTTTGTACCATACATTATTGGCAAATTGCGCCCTCTATTACTGAGAGAGTGAGAGAGGGAGAGAGAATGGAATATTCCATCAATTTATTTAATCAATACAAATTTAGCGTATTCTACGTATTTTGTGGTTGTTTGGACTTAAGATGTAGTTTTCCACTTGCGTACCAAATTATAGCATTTACAGATAACAATTGTAGACAGAGATTAATTCCATCATTACTTTATTGCGTGTGGGTTTATAACAATTGTAGACGGAGATTAATTCCATCATTACTTTATTGCGTGCGGGTTTGTTTCAACATGGACAACCAGAGAGAGAGCCTGTAAGCATTTGCTAAACACCCCTATCTCGGGAAAAACCATTCACCCTAAAGTCGTTTTAACTATCAATAACTAATTGTCACATTAAACTTTGTAGTTGAATGGTGTTCATTAGGTGGTAAAAATTAGTACCAAAGTATCTCCCAATGTAAAACACCATTGAGAAAAGAATCTAAAATTTACGCGCGATTTACTTAAAATATCCCTTACATGAATTTATATATAGATTATTACCATAATACTATTGCAAAGAAAGTCTGGTACTGAAAAACCAGACAATTTAGTAGTCCAGGATACTGCTTTGGCAGTTACCTGTTCCTCAGCTCAATTTTCGCCCACTTTCCTGTATTGTGAGTCACTTTTTGGTGGATATTCCGACCAGATGACAACCTTTTAATCTTGATTTGATGACCAAAACGAAATTGGGAGAGGGTTTTCTCCTTTTGGAACCATTTTACCATTTTTAAATTTGTTACTAGTGTTTATTTTCTTAACTTATAGTGGCCAGCAAATTTCGGAGCGGCCCTCAACCATTTTAAAGATTGTCACGGCAGTCAGTGAAACACACTGGATCCAAAACTACTGATATTGTTTTCCTTTTGGTTATAACATTATCTCCTAAAACACACACTTTGGAGATGCTATATTTCGTTTCAGGAGCATCATGTATATTACAGGAAATACATTATAAAATTGAACAGACACCTATAAATTATATATACATATTTTAATTGTCATGCTACAAGTAGTTACTATATAGAGAACAGTTGCATTTAAGATAAACAGTTGAACATTTGGTACATATTTTAAGTGTATTCGTAATTTGTTCCACAATTCTGGACTTAAACTAGGAGAATGCTTTTTCCCCTATCACTCATTTTACAAGCAGTATTTTAAGTCGGCATTTTAGAATATTTGTATCCTCTAGTTATTAGTGAATGTTTAACAGTAAGCTAATATAAGCCTGTTTTCCATAAAACCTCTAAGCCATTGTAATAGTTTCCATTGGAATGTCTACATGCAACAGCAGTCACCCGACATAGATTGGTAGGCGTCCTGATTCAATGCTCGCAAACAAAAATTTTAGAGTTGAACCAGTTACACCATTCATAATTTATTTGCAATGAATTGTGAATACCAAGCAACAGCCACAATTCCGATGTCTTTCAAGGATCAGCGGAACCACTCACATTTACAAACAAACTCTGCGTTCATAGTACGCTGTTTTTTTGGTAAACCACTGTGAGGGTTTCCATAGAGAACAAAACAGCTTACGTCACAACAACGAAAAATACAATAGGTGGCACCCTTTACAGTAAATAATGCCTGAAAATTTTAATCGTACATTATAGAATAACCGGTTTGCAATGAGACATTTTGACTTTAGAATGTATTAATAACGTAGAAGCTTACAAACAAGATATTATCACATTTATATTTTAACTCCTAAGGTAATTTTAAATCTAAAATATCAAAACATCATAACACAACACCGTAAGTCACATATAAAAACATTAAATTAAAACTATTAAAAATGTCCAAATAATCCAAAAGTTTTCACATCTGCTTACGAGAGGTGGCCGATTATGAGCGGTACTAAATGCACTGAATAGAAAAATAAACAGCAAAATACCCGGTCTCTGGTCAGACCTAATTTCAAGAATTGATGTGACAATGCAGGTTTTTCTTTTTTTTTTTAAGAAATGGTACAAAAAACAGTAATATTTCAAATATTGATTGAAATTGCCTAGATGAAGCCTCAAACTGCAGGTGGTGCTGTTGTGTTTAAAAAAAAATTTGATGCGCAGGGTCTAGATCGATGTGTGCACCGACCAGATACCGTTTGTTTTTATGTTTCGTTCTTATGGGAGGTGTCTGTGCACAAGAGGTGTCCTAATAAGGAGGTCCAGCTGTAGTGAATTACGCTAAAGTCTCAATGAATTTGAAAAAATGATCGTAAAGGTTTTATGCTAGCCAACTGGATAAAACAAACTGAACAGGACAGGCTGTAGCAGAACCCTTTTGGAAAAATACAGTAACTCTGTTAACATTGTAGATAATGGTAGTGACAAGGTAGATAAAGGTAGTTAACAGGGAAACCTTGTAAAATAACTATAATATCAAGTGATACTACCAAGGATATGGTCAGCAATACTCTACAAGTATAATAGGAAAATACAGCCATTATTAAGACGCTAATAACATTAACAGACAGGGTTATACCGTATTAGGTAGTTCTCTGTGGTGATAGGTAGATCTTCCTAGTAATTTAACATGGTAGATCTACCTAGTCAGAGGGTGTTTTTTTAAGGAATAATCATCGCACTCATTCTCCTGATTTAAGGTCATTGACTATCAATAATTAACCAAAACAATTCACAGGTGCAATATATTGAATTGTTGATTGATTGCGATTTTTTTAAAAATTTCATTTGCCATACTTGCCATACATAACATTGAAATCTATGGTACTCTTTATCAGGTTAGATGTATTTGGAGCCATTAATATGTCCTGTTAATTTCAATTTTCAACAATATATAACAAAAACAATTTGTGGTTTGTGACAGAAGTAGTCAATTACCACTGAATTTATATAATGAAATATCGTTCATTCAGTCAGTGAACATGCCAAGCATTCTTTTAGTGATTCATTTTTGTTGAATGTGACACATAAAATAAAGAAAAAATGTAATTATGTTTAGTTCATTAGCTTAATATCAAGTCATTGACTGAGTGATCTCGAATGAAAATTATATTACCGTATGTCTTTGAATAAATGCCGCTGTCAAATAAGCCATGCTGTCAACACTGCATTAAATATGATTTCTTTTCCCCCTAAACATCCCTCAAGCCAAGTAACCACTGCCAAATTGAAGAGTCCAATTAACCTGTGTGTAATGAAGCACTTTGAGAAAATTTGATCTGGATGTCATTTTTGTAGTGTTCACATGATAAGTAACAGGGAGCATAACATTTATCACTCACATCCACAGGAATTTATTTATTTATTAATTATTTATTCAGTTTTATATACTCAGAATGCACCAAAAGTTGACATTAGAGTATGAATATATAATGTATAAACACATTAAATAAAGTATGTGAAATAAAAAGTATAGCTAAACATTTATGAACAAAATGAGGCCAGATATGGCAAAACCATAAAATTGTCGCACAGGATGTTGTTGAGAGATAAGCAAATAAACAACAGAAAATATTTGTAAAAAATACAAAAGAAAATTTTGTCTATTTTGTCCAATAACTTCAGTTATAGATGTCCGATTTTCATAAATGACCCATCATTTTAAATTTAACATGGCTATATCAAAGACTCAATTTTCAATTTTCCTACAACTTGGTTGTTTTGCCGTGACGTGTATCAAATATATACAAAATAGATAAAAAGCAATACATAAGACTCTATAAATTAGTAGTAAAGTAAATCCTTTTCCAAGCCTTGTCTTATAGAACTGGAGCTTATATCCAGTTTCTATAGAGTGAAGCGGATGTGAGTGTGATACTTCCCCTTGATGGGACGCTAATCCATCGCAGGTTACTTACCGTCAAGGGCTCCTCCGTCGGGGAAGGCTGGCCCTGTCGGGGAATTGACCATTTTTGTCGGGCAAAGCAAAATAAAAATATTAAGTGACCCAAAAAAATAGAAAATAGATATAAATATATATATAAAAATGGAGCAAACACGGGAAAATAAGTTTTTTTATTTATTTTTTATATTTATTTTTTTTTTTTTTTGCTCATCAAAACCATTTTGTAGTGAAGATGTATTAAAGATTCACATAATAATTTTTTTTATGATTTTCTCAACTATTTTCAGCCTATTATGCATGATAAATTTAGGTTTCTAGGCCAATGTATAACAAATCATAGTCACAATATCTCTGTAGCAATAAAAGATAGTAAATTTACATGAATGTTAATTATTCTTCTTCATTTTGACACATTGGCTAAGATAGAATTAATGATTAACAAATTATCGCTGTATGTGACAATCGTCTTATAAGACAGACCTAATTCTGTATACACTTGATGCATAAATTAAAAACTAAAGCCTGTATTCCTTTTGATCTTAAGCCTGTTTTCTTGGTGATCTTAAATCCCCAAAACAGCGATTTAAAATGGTGTTTTTGATTGAAGTGGCAATGGAGTGGTGCTGTAGCTTGGTGGTTAGCATGCTTGCCTTCCAATACTAAGGTTCTGGGTTCGAACCTGGCTGAACACTAGGTTGAAATGTAATGTAGTTTGATTTATATAGCGCCTTATACAGTAGAGTCTTGAGGCACTGTGGACCAGATGTTACACCTTCATATGACTTTCTACGCCCCTAAGGGGCACTTCATGTCCTGCTGCCCGATACAGAGCTGGGATGCTATTGCTCAAACCCAGTACCATTCTATCATTGCAATCGTAAGGGAAATATCTTAAGCACTAATGCATCAGACGAGAAAATGACTCGCAACCTGAGAGCTATTAAAAAAATTATGGGCCCGTTGCTAATCAAAGACATAAAATTTATGATAGATTTAATTGTTGTAGTGGATTGGATAAGCCAGAACAGCCAAAAATATTTGATAAAAACTTGACTTAAAGGTCAATTTAATTATAAGTGACATTTAGAATTTGTTTATAGTTAGTAAGTGGATACTGTTGAATTTTAGCATCTTAGTATGAAAGCTTACCATAAGATGATTTGAGATTACATTTTGGTGTACTTTCATCAAAGCAAATCAAAAAGAATAATTATCCCTGCCCACTGAAGTGTGGAGAAAGTATTACAATGAGCTCCGTCTGTCTGTCTATCTGCATCCAAGTCTCAAATGTATTGGGCAGATTTACTTAAAATTTTCAGACAATGTCAGCACCAACCGTACCTACAGTAGGTCCTTCCAAGGTATGGTGCTGATCCGCATTACCACATGAATTCTGGATATTAATCTATTTGATTTTTGTCTACTGCCCTCTCTTGGAGAGCAAAATTATAAACTAGACTGGGATGACTGACTTGGGAATCTTTTTTTAGCTCCTGTCTTAAAATAGCAAAACATAATATTTCTTGACCAAAAAGATGGGACATTTCTTGTTAAAAGCATTTGACTGGCACTGCAATGTCTAGGAAGACCAATGCATTTTTTGAATTATTGTAACATACCTGCAAATCTCTAATATTAACGTGTGTGAATTTACCCCAAAGACTATTACAATACATCTACAACAAGAACATTAAACAGAAGTTGTGTCTTTTATTTTTGTTATTCCAACCATCTTTAAAGAGGGTGACCCTTCCAGCTAAGCCTGATGGGTTAACTGATATTCAGGAGCCCTCTTTGTCAAATTAAAACAATAAAACAATGACAAACCTGCTTCATTAAAATCAAGTGAGCAAACATTCAACATAGATAATTAAAAGTATAAAATAGAAATAAGCCAAATATAATATGATATAATATAAAATGATTATTTAATAATAAAAATAAATTAACTAATAAGGAGTAAAAAATCTTTCATAATGTTTTAATTTAAAATATATCATTTTAATTTTAATTTAAATGTATTTTCAGTTAAGCAGTCCTGAAGTCCAATGGGTAAATTATTATAAAAATTTGGGCAAATATAATTAAAAGCACGTTTGTAACATTCTAAATTAACTTTGGGACAAACCAAATCTCCTCTCAATGAGTTCGTGTTCTTATAGCTTGAGTAGGGACTCTTGAAATGTTCTCAACTAGGTAATTAGGAGCCATGTTGTTTTTTTATCCCATACAGGATAATTATGCAACTTTCGAAACACAGGCTCCAGGGGTAATGCAGTCTTAATAGTTCAAAACTGCTTGATAGAGTGGTTTTCTAAAATAATATCATCGGCAGGTCGGTATTTGGTTTATTCCTTGTTATCCCTGTCCATGGTGAAAATGTTCTTTCTATTGGTCTAACACTTCCACCTTGATTCCTAACATTGTTTGCCTCTAGCTAATGTGTTTCAATTTCAAGTTCTTTGTGTTTTTTGTTTCCATAGACACTCGATTATCTTCTGGATGAGCTAAGTGAGACACTGGATGAAGACATTGGAGATCTTCTGGAGTATGAGTACACACAAGAAATGGCTGCAAGACAGCCAGATATAGAAGCCAGGTGAAATTGGCAATGTTCACACACACCACCCAACGGTTAGCTGGATGAGACACTATGAAGATATTGAAGATCTTTTGGAGTACGAGTACACACAAGAAATGGCTGCAAGAAATCCAGATATAGAAACCAGGTGAAATTGGCAATTATCACAACACCCACCACCCAACGGTTAGCTGAATGAGACACACTGAAGGTATTGAAGATCTTCTGGAGTATGAGTACACACAAGAAATGGCTGCAAGACAGCCAGATATAGAAGCCAGGTGAAATTGGCAATGTTCACACACACCACACAACGGTTAGCTGAATGAGACACTGTGAAGACATTGAAGATCTTCTGGAGTATGAGTACTGCACACAAGAAATAGCTGCAACAAAGCTGTTATTCAAAACCAGGAGAGATAGGTAGTGTTCACACACACCAGCCAATGGTTAGCTGAGTGGGACACCAGATGGAAACATCGAAGATCTTTTGGAGTATAAGTACACACAAGAAATGGCTGGAACAAAGCCAGTAAACCTGGTGACATAGGCAGTGTTCACACACCACCCAATGGTTAGCTCAGTGAGGCACTTGATGAAGACATTGAAGATCTTCTAGATTATGAGTACTGTACGCACAAAAAATAGATGCAAGAAAGCCACCAGGTGACAATAGGTAGTGTTTACACACACCACTCAACAGTTAGCTGAGTGAGACACTATGAAGACATTGACAATCTTCTGGATATAGTACTGTACACAAAAAAATGGCTGCAACAAAGCAAGTTAAACAAAGCCAGGTGACATAGGTAGTGTTCACACACACCACCCAACAGTTAGCTGAATGAGACACTAGATGAAGACATTGAAGGTCTTGTAATGTAATGTAGTTCGATTTATATAGCGCCTTATACATTAGAGTCTCAAGGCAATGTGGACCAGATGTTACACATTCATATGACTTTCTACGCCCCTAAGGGTCATGTCATGTCCTGCTCCCCGATACAGGCGCTCATTTATCTGTCCAAGGCGGGGGATGTATGGACCAGTACACCGGGGTAACCCCCTACTCTCTCGTCTTTTACTTGGTGTGGTGACAAGCTTTTTGGTTGCTGCATGTTTGTGGAATGTCATTCCTGAAAATATCAAGTGTTGCCATACAATCTACTTTTAAAAAATGTTTAAAGTCATATCTTTTGCTTTTCTGCTAAAAATAGCACCTTGGGTACTTTTCTGGTATGTCCGCTCTATAAATCATATTATTGTTATTATTTCTATTAATTATTATTATTATCAAAGACAGATATATAGCAGCCGGTTTCACCCCTGATTATACCTTCTGCTTACCTTATTATATACTGTACCTGAATGCTTAATTATGGCTTGGTCAAGTAAATAACTGATTGTAACTAGTTACTTTAACTATCTAAATCCATTTTAAATAATTAAAAAAAATATATCCTCTCATCTGGATGTATGATCTAACCGTAGTTTTATAGGAACCTAACTAATAGTAAGACCTGGTCATCCTAAACACCACCAGTTGACTCTGATTAAAAGTATCTCCATGATACATCCATTGTTGTCTAACACATCATATTCATAAAAAGTGTTGAAGAGTCAGCTAGATTTTCACCACTTTCTGAAAAATATAGAGTTAGAAATTCATTTTTCATTAATTCATTCATTAGACATTTATTTCTCTTTTCTTTTCATAACAATACGGAACAAAGTACATTTTTAATTAAAGAGAGGCTAACACCTCAAAAGGGCTGCCCACGAAAAACATAACAAGACTATAAGTACTATATATCAACAAACACAAAATAAAAAAAAAGAAAAATTATATAGTATACACACAAAAAGAAAAAACCCATTGGAAATATCAATGACATAGTAAATTATTGTATGTAGATATTTAGTGTTTCTTTACTGAGAAAATTTTAGTTGATGGAGATTTGATGTAGTTCGGTAGGTTACTATGTTGGAAAGATGTTTTTTTTGTGTGTTTATTTAGCTGTAATATGCGAGTATATACTCTCCAGTGGTAAGATTTTGTACTGTATTAATCTCCAGTGGTATTTAAGATGACCCGTAAGACCCAAGCTATATTTTGATACTTAAACTGCAATTAGTAACTGATTCATCTTAATAGCGATGACCAATAACCTTTAATGGTGTTAATTATTGGGTGAAGACAATTTCAGTGCTTATATCCCCTGCGAAATGATTATGAATTATTCATGAATTTACTTCATGAATATTCTAGAATTATTCTTGAAATGTTATGAACATTAAATGGCCCAATTTTTAAAATGTTCATGAATTATTCATGAATATTAATTCTTAAAATTCAGGGTTTTCTTTTATAAAAATCCTGATTTTTTATTCATAATTTATTCATGAATTTTTATTCTAAATAAATTCTTGAAATTGTATTCATAATTTA
>JAOTQE010132830.1:0-5000 GCA_025631205.1 Nesometra sesokonis
CGTCGGTGTATAAGACGCACACCGAATTTTGCGACCAAAATTGCGTATTGAAGGTGCGACTTATACACCGAAATATATGGTAATCTTTTTTTGTATGTTTGTAGGAGCCAGTAAAATACAATTACTGATTTTTTAAATCCATGTAAATGTATGCAACTATTAAAATATTCTAAAATTTTAATGCCAATTTATTTGAATGTCAACAAACAATAGTTTATCTTGTTCACTGGTTCCCTTATGATAGTATTTAACAATTGTGCATTGTTAATTTTAAAATCCTATATTTTTCAAAACTTTTATCTGGTGAAATTAATCGCGGACTACAAGACACTTTGTTGTCCAGATATGAGATTGTAATGTGAAACAATTTATCCAGTACTAATTAAAATAAATTGGTCAAATCTTTAAAAAGTTTAAAGTAGATTGTTTTGAATAAGAAAATGCCTTTATTGATGAAGAATGATTAGGCATAGAATTAATGCATTTACCCCGTTCCAAATGTTTATTTATTCGAACGATAAAAAGTTTTTTTTGTAGCTCACTGATGCCTTTATTGAGTGAAGAATGTCCAGGCATAAAATTAATACTGCGTTTCCCCTTGCCTGGTCCAAATATTTATTTAGTCGAGCGATAAAAAGTTTTAAAGCTTAAAATGGCATTAAACTGTGGCTTGTAATTGAAAATATGAGGCATGTCTTGGTAAAATACTAAGTTGTCGAAAAAATGAAAAAAAGATGTTAATATTAAAACCATATTAAACTTGTTGTAAACTTTAAAATGACGGGTCATTTATCAAAATCTTACATCTATAACCAAAGTTACGGAATAAAATAGACAAAATTTTCCTTTGTATTTTGTGTATATTTCATGTTATTTGCTTATTTCTAATAACTTCCTGTGCGACAACTTTGTGGTTTTGCCATGCCTTTCCCCATATTCAAACAAAATGAGAAATGCCATAGTTATTTACTGTACTTCCCTACGCATGATCCTGTTATAAAGTGCTATCCAACCAGGTCTTAAAACACTCTGTAAGTGGCGGATTTCCCGCTGTTGGATATGTATTATATATGTATACGAATATAAAGCTATTTTTAAAATTAATTATAAGACTTACAAATAAGAATTGCAAAAAGAACTTTCCCATAGGTTGGTGTCTGAGCAATCAAAGTAGGTTGTGTTAAGGTCCCTATTACTGGAGTTGAAGTAAAAAAAATAAATTCAACTTTAATACAAGTATAAAGCAATGCCGCAAAAATGTTTTATTAAGCATATTTATTCTCTTATTCCAGGGATGTTTCCAGCAATAATATTTTCTTGTAATCTGAAAGCAAATTTTAAATTATAGAAATCATTTACACATTCAACAAATTATATATTAGTGTTGTGATGTTTTGAATGATCAATGACCTATTTTTTGTAATGATAATAGAAACATTCAAATTAATGAAACTACTTAATATGCAAGGTCTCAACACAAACTAATTGTGTACTTTTACAATATAGAAAGTTGTAATTTGAACTTAAGTGACATTTCTAAGGTAAGCAGATTCAAAAGTGTGTGCATTCGTGAGGTCTAGCCACAAAATGATCAAATTGAGATAATAATTGAAAAATTTGGTTCTAATCAATTATGAGTACTGATATTTCATAATAATATACTTTTCTGCGTTAGTTTTCATGCAGAAAAGTGTCTTTCATGCAGATTTTCTGCATGAAAGACACTTAATTAATTTAGATTGCTTTATGGGTGATTTTCTCAAAACCATCCTTTCATACTTGGAAAACTTCGAATGCTCATATCTTTGGATCTACTTATTCAATGAATGTAATTTAAAGTGTAGCGTACAGCTTATATTATGCTCTATCCAAAGGTACCAATACCTCAATTTTGGATTTTTCTACCATGAGACTCACTTTGTGCCATGACCTCATTTTTTTAAGTTTTAATGTATGGAAACATGTTTTGGGGGAAAATCGCCTGCAAAGTAATCTAAAAATAGTCAATTGAAAGACTGCCAATATCAAGAAATCTGCATTAAAAGATGCATGCTGCATGTTTGCAGCATTAAAACTGACCAAAAAAATATATTTAAAAAAAATGTAACGCAGTACTGAAAGTTAATTAAAACAAATTTAACTTCAGAACTTTGTTGGCAATTATCTGAATTTGATCTCACGAACAGTGCTACACAGTTTGTGGAGAGATCTCACATACTCAGGTTTCATTAAAAACGTTTTCCTCAAAGAACACAATTACCTAAAATAAGATTTCAAGAGCAAAGCAAAATAAGTTAAGCAAATAGAAATATTTTTCATAGATTTTGTACATGTTAATGAAATATAGGAAGAAATTGAAATGTAATGGTTTAAACATAATAGGGTTGGTGGGGTATTGGTTATGCGTTCGGGATTCCGCATGTTTAGTAGGCTAAGGGAAAAGCAGGCTTAATAGGGGTTAACATTCTGGAATTGTGGGTGGTTTTTGGGGTGGGATTATAGCATATTAAATTGAAAAAACTAGTTTCCTGTATTTGCAATCTTGCCCTGTGGTAAACAAACAGCATAACTTTACATAGAATAAAATTAAAGTAGATTCATATAATCTGCTGCCATTGTTAAATGTCTTATTCATTTCGTTAACAACATAGTATATCTACATACATTTGTACGGTTATTTTAGAATATTTTTTTACTGTCTTGATATTTTAAAGTGGATTTTACATGGCAACCTTAAATATGGTGTGCAATTTTTTCTGTTATTTTATGTTAGTGAATGTAATGGACATAGTTATTTTTTTCTGAAAATTGGTCGTTTAAAATTTTATTTGTATCATAATAAAAATTAGAATTATTCTTTGCAAATATTTTTGTGATGAATTTAAACAAGTGAGTCAAGTGATGTTTTAACTTGAAAATACAAAGGGTAAAATAAATATAGCAATTTTTTTTATATGGACCACACCTCTTTACCATTTATTTTCTGGTTGTCTACCAGCCATATTGTTTATCAACAATTTTTTAGATTTTAGTAAAGAAGTTGATTTTTAAAGAGCAGATATGTTATTTAAATAATTTTATAGCCCATTAGTTCAAAGAAATTATCAAACTTAATCATTTTGTTCATCGTAAAAATTTTTCCCTGAAGTTAAATGTAGCAGATTTTCTTGTTGGTTTCTCTTTGCAGCTATTGTTGTCATTTTATTGCTTTTCTAAATTAGGTTATCTTTGTTTTGATCTATTCATATTTATCTTGTAATGCACTGTTCATTTCTGCAAATATTCCCTGAATAAATTCACACTATACAAGTCAACTTTACCTTAGTCGAATTGAAAGTGTCATTGGAAAAAAATGATTTAGAAAAAAAAAATAAGTTGGAGATTTTCAATTATTTGAAAATGAATCCACCTGGCATGAAAAATAATTTGCAAATAATTCGACTTAGGCAATTTAACTTGTGCAAGTTTAACTGCAACAAAGTTACAAATCACTTGTGATAAATGTGAAGTGCGCCACCAATGTCAAAAGCAGTTGATTTTTATCTGTTATACACTTTGTTATACACAGTATATTTAACCATGTAAGCATTAAAACAGTAAATATCAATATTACTGTATTAATTATATGCATCACCGATTGTTAAACATGCTGTTTATCATTTTCTAACATATTTTCATTTTTGTTTACGTTTGGCATGATGAAATGTTCTCACTCAGTCCATGCCTCATGTAGTAAATACTAATAAATGTGTAACCCACAGAATACATTGTTTTTTTTTATTGTTTCATCACACATGATACAGTTTATAATTATTAAGTAGGCTGTAACCATATTACGAGAATGGAAGACGACGAACTGCATGGAGTCATTGCGAAAATCAATTGAGATTACAAGAATTGCCGGAAACCGGTGCTAAAATGCTGAATGAAAAACTGATCTGGAAGGGAAATTAAACAATTTAAAGGGTAACCCCGGGATTAAAGCTTTTATGTATGTAATCTATAGAACAATTACAGTAGTAGTGACCTAACACAAAATTTCACAATATGTGGAGAATGAGGTAATGCTGAAAAACATGTTGTAAACAGAGTCCCAAATCAAAGGTAGGTCTGCTACTCAAATTACAGAGTTAAAGAATAGGAAAGTTAGACATTTTGAAAGGAAAAATATAGAAATGTCAATCCCGGAGTTCCACTTAAAGGTCAAGGATTAGTTGAGAGTTTTACTGGGAAGATATACATTAACAATGATATGAATGGTTGACAACAGCAAAAAACTGGAACAAATACATTTAGTCAAAATATAAAATCACCAAAGACAATTTTCAACAAGAACCAAAACAGGGGTCTTCAAAATGTTTTCAACGGTTTCGCTAAAAAATTGGGAGTTTGCCTAGTAAATTCTAATAATACCAACTGGTGCATTTTTGTAATCATAGAATTTGCTTGTGGTTAGATGAATGTCATTATAATGGTATTTAGCTCAATCAAGACTATCAACACGATGAACCTGTATGACACGCGAAAATCAAGGATCATGTGGAAATAAATATCTGGCACTAGTGTTTGAGATAATCTTCAGTCAGATATTTACGAGTTTTGCTGAATCAAGATGTTTTTTTCTGGTGCGGACAACGAATTGGTAGTAACGTGTTTCACTAACAAGTGCTGGAGAGAAACAATGTGAATGTGATAATGAGAAAAAAACCAATACTGAAATGTTCACTTGTATACCAGTACGATTAGAATATTGGAAAGAACAGGTTTTCTAGAAGGGAAGTTTTGCAGTGGACGATTAAAAACTGTTTGCTCCAAAAAATATTTTCAGTATGGAAGAGCCACTTCGTTCACAGAAGACAATGTCTGCATTGACAAACTGATTGTGAGGAACCTTGGAGTATTTCTGATTTCTGTGAGAAATTTGACAAAAGAAAAGTACTGATAATAACATGGTTCGACAGAAAAGAAATTAGTGTCACAAAAACCTGAAGATACGTTTT
>JAOTQE010132830.1:10000-12033 GCA_025631205.1 Nesometra sesokonis
CTTTCCCAAGTCCGTATTTATTTTAAGAGTTTAATGAAGTGCGCCACCAACGGATGATGACGTTTTAGTGGTGTGAGATCTGTCGTTTATATACAAACATCAGAAAGGTATGACGATCCACCTGCTATTGAACGCAATGGGTGCCTTTTAATCGTCTTTCACGAATTAAACCGAATCACCGTCTTGAACCAAGACTACACCCCACCCATTTAGATGTAGAAACAATAATACGAAGATTGAAGATCGATCACCCCCTTCAGAGGGAAATGAACGAAAATGTCAGTCAGTCCACCATGAAAAACGTAAAATATGGGAATAAAATGTTTGTATTGATTGTCAAAATTTGATCGGGGTTGAACGCCCACTTTCTACTGGTGCCCTTCCTGAATTACTGGATTGCTTTCTTTTTTTCATGATTTTTAGACGAATCATCACCATTTTTATTATTTTTTTGTATATGAAAAAAAATTGAAAAGTAAAGTAAAAAAAAAACAAACAATTATCATATGTTATAAATCGAACCCTAATTTCGACCATAATTAGGACGAAGAAACTATTTTTCCCTTTTTTAGGTATAAAATAAAATTAAGTTAATTAATTAGGCCTAATTAATTTTCCACTCGCCCATGAGCAAAGATGAATTAACTTTTTTAAGCAGTAATGTGACACCATGTTTCTTTTTTTATTTCAGAGAGGAACTCGCTCTTAAAATCGATCTAACTGAGGCAAGGGTGCAGGTAAATTCTCTTTCTAATTTAAATACGATATTCAATCGTCTTGGCTCACTCATGTATTCGTTTTGCCACGGTGGCGGTCCGCCCTCTACTCCGACCATTCATCCTTTCGACCACCAAACGACCGCCGATACGGACCGACCAACCAACCGACCAACCAACCAACCAACCAACCAACCAACCAACGAACCAACCAACCAACCAACCAACCAACCAACCAACCAAACAACCAACATTCAATCAATCAAACAAGCACCCGTTTGCTCGTCCCGCTGCATGCCGCCCGTCTTTTAAACCACCCAAAACCCCACTCGTACACTAGTGTCCTATTATTCAGTCAATTAATGTAGAATTTTTATATTATATTTTTAAGGTATGGTTCCAAAACAGGCGGGCAAAATGGAGAAAACGGGAAAAGCAATCTGGTGGTGTCTTGACGTCCAGCTACTCTCGCCCACCAATGTCACTCGCGTCATCAAGAGACAACCGAAGATCAGCGATCATCGAACAAGCTGAAAAGGAGCTTTTAAATTGTTTTACCACCGCTCACGAAAGACTAACAGCTCACCTACCGTTGGTTCCTTATCCATTCCATTTTTTAGCACAATCTCATGCAGGCCTATTTCAGCCACCGCATTCTCAGTATTTCCCAATTCAGAACAGGCCCACACTAGACATCACTCATCCAATAGTGTTTTCTGATAGGTTAAACACGTCGATACCCGAGCTATCCAGTGCTTTCCGAGGTCCCGGCGGCGGCACGTGTGGTCCGCAATTCTTATCTAGATTGTCTGACCCTCCGATGTTTGGTGAATCGTCAGATCATAGAAACTTTAGCATTGCGTCACTTCGATTACGAGCTCGACAACATACAGAAAAGTCACATTTATATAGGCCTACTGTGGTACGATAAACTTGATTACGTAAGATTTATAAGGTACTATATTATAGGTAGTTAATGCAGTGTTTACACAGGTAATTTGTTGTAAATAGATAAATGTAAAATAAATTGAGATGTACGAAAGAAATTGATGCTCCTATCAAACGAAGTCTTATTAATTGAAAAAATTAATTTGGCAATTCAAATGGATGCTTTCTACAATGAATGTTGTTGATGGTAAGGATTGTGTTGAAAGACGTCTCCCGTGATAAGGCGAGGGTCCGGGGGGGGGGGAAGGGGAAGTGTGGAGCCCACTAATGTAAAAATCGACGACAAATGTCAATAATACCCACTAATGTCATAACACGTCGACGACAAATGTCACAATAACCACTAATGTCATAACACGTCGACGACAA
>JAOTQE010132852.1:0-12032 GCA_025631205.1 Nesometra sesokonis
GCCCCCCCCCCCCCGCCCCAAACCTGAAACGTTCCTGAGTTCAGTCCAACTTTGTTCCCCTCCCCACCACCCGTTCTGCTATAGTCGGCATCCAGCAGTTTACCCATCATCCCCGCAAGGGCGGGTCCATGATGGTCATGGGGGGTGGAATTAAATCCCGATTCTGGATTTGACAAGCAAAAAAGAAGAAAAATAGGAAACCTGTTTACAAATAACAGGTCCGCCTTCGCCTATTAGGAGTTTCTATATACAGCCATTGTCCATCTATTTTTAAAGACCAGAAAAAAAAAATCTTTTTCTCTTTATTTGGTGGGGTTTGAGCCTAATCCCCCTCTAAATCCGCCACTGGTCACCCGCGTTGGCTTACGTCCATTCCAATTTAACCCAGGAGTTTGGGATTTATAGGTTTTTCTCATTGATTGGTACTTCATTAATATCGGATTCCAACAACTACGCATTGATTTATACTTTACTAACAATGTCGATTCCAATCGTTACTTTTTTGCCTCCCTTATTTTTGTTTTCGGTTGATTTCATAAATTCGATAAATTCTATTATATATTCAAAATCCAACGTGTTTGCCTAATCATTTTTAACAAGTATAATAATGACGTATTACTTTCTTTATGCACTGTTGAGTATTAATAGAGTTGATTCATTCCGGTGTTGAACGCCACTACATTGAGATTGGATAATTGGCGACTCTTCTATTAGCACAATGAAATCGTTTCAAAAGTTAATTGTTGGGATAACCGTCTTATTGGTAAGTAGTTTTACTGGATTTGCCAGTCCATCCCCGGTAGCGTATCCAGGGGGTGCTCGGGTACCCCGTTGGGAGTCAAAAACAAAAGAAACATACAAGTAAGAAGATTGACCCCTCGAGAGGAACTGAGCACCCTCCTTCAGGAGAAAGAGAAGTAGAAAAGAAGGATGGAAGGAGAAAAGAAGACGTGAAAACGTCAGAGGCGAATCCAGACTTCACCGAAAGTGGGTGCGCACTGTTCGACTCCGGGTGGGTGTGATTGCCAACTTTTTCCTGAAGAGCAAAATAAAAAAGCTCATTTCCCCAATTTGGTGCTTTTAAACGTATTTTTTTTTGTTTTCCATGTAAATTTTTGCCCCGGCGCACTAAATATAAGGGTGTGGGGGGATCTACGTTTTGACGATAATAGGGGACGCGCACCCCTCTGCGCCCCACCAAGATCCGTGCCTTAACGTACCAGTACAAAAATTCCTTAAAAAATGGGAGAAAGGACTTTTTTGCTTCTTAAAATCCTATCGGGTTTGAGCACACACCCTTTCCCGAATCCTGTATACGCACATGTCCCCAGCTTTGTTTTCCTCCCCGCTTATCATGCTAACCCGGTGAAGAAATGTAGTATATAGTAGTGTATGAATTGTAAACCAGTCAACATTAATAATGCAGACTACAGGGGCACAGCCAGGATGGAATGAAAGGGGGGGGGGATCAGACTTGTGAGCGAAGCGAGCAATTTGGGATGGGGGCTAGGGGCCGCCGAGGGCTCCCGGTGGGGGTCAAGGGGCCGAATGCCCTGAAAAATTTGCGTTATTTTACATGCTAAAAGACACATTACAGTCCACAAAAATGTCCCTTTTTCCAGATCAGTCCGTCTTGATTTCGAAGGTTAGACTTGCGGGTGAAGCGCGCAATTTAAGCTGGGGACCAGGGGCAGCCGAGGGCCCCCGGTCGAGGTTTAAGGATCGGAGGCCCCAGAAAAAAATTTCGTTATTTTACATGCTATAAGACACATTAAAGTCCATCAAAAGGTTCCGTTTTCCAGATCAGCTTGTCTTGATTTCGAAGTTTAGACTTGCGAGTAAAGTGGGCATTTTAGGCGGAGACCTGGGTGGCCGTCGAGAGCCCCAGTGGACATCTAGGAGCCACGGCTCGGAAAAATTTGCGTATATTTTACTTGCTAAAAGACACATTAGAGTCCACCAAAAGGTCCCATTTTTCAGATCAGCCTGTCTTGATTACGAAGTTCAGACTTGCGAGTGAAACGGTCAATTTAGGCTGGGGGCCAGGAGGTCGCAGAGGGCCGCCGGTCGGAGTCCAGGGCCCGAAGGTCCCGGAAAATTTGCGTTATTTTACATGTTAATAGACACATTAGAGTCCATCAAAATGTTCCGTTTCCAGATCAGAGTCTTGGTTTCGAAGACTTGCGAGCGAAGCTAGTAATTTAGGCTGGGGGACAAGATGTGTTGCGTGTATTATACGTATTACTTATAATAATAATTGTATGTATTATCAAGATGTTGAGTTGAGTTCCAGTCTGCATTATTAACAATGGCTGTCTTACAACTCATGCCATACTATAATATTCTTCACATTATCAATCTTGTACACCAGAATTATTTTAGGGTGGTCCTGACCCCCTCCCCAACCCCCTCTGGCTGCGCCCCTGGACTAGTACTGACCGTCTCAAAATCTAATTCAACGGCTTTTTAAATGTCTGTATAGATGATATCACCAATTACCAAATTACGGAAATGTGTCTAAAACCAGAAGTTCGGACTTAGTGAAGTGAGCATCTTGTGAAACTTTGTCTCAGATTTCCCAGCCTAGGTATGAGGGAGGGTCTAAAGGCAGCCACGCAGTTGGGACTTTTTAATGATTAAACGTCCTCCTCTAGCAAACCCCTTCGTATGAACTCCTTTGTCTAGTGAACCCATGTCTAAAAACATGTCTTTCAATTACGTGAAAAGAAAGAAAACAAATTGAACAGAGTGCAAATTCTGAATATCTAGAGATGCTTCATTCCAATCTATATATTTATATATTTTCTCACTTCAGCCTATCATGCCGAAGCTGAAGGTAGTGTTTTCTTTATTTTTATACAAAATCATGCCTCAATTGTGTTACACTGTGACCCCTATAGCTCTGAGCGTTTAGGTGTTTCTATTCTATAGTTTCTCTCACCACCAACCGTGGTGGAACTGAAGTGGGTATCGTTTGATCTTTACATGGAATGTTAGACACAGTCATGCCTCAATTGCGTTTAATTGTAAATTTTAAAAAGCATTTATACAGTAACGTAAAAGAGCATAATTTCCGATCATCTAGAGGTGCCATATTCTAATTTTTTTTTCATCATCATCGTCATAATCATCATCATCATCATCATCGTCATAATCATCATCATCATCATCATCATCGTCATCATCATCATCATCATCATCATCATCGTCATCATCTCGTCATCATCATCATCATCATCATCATCATCATCACTCCTTGCGTTATATCACTTCACTGTTATTATTATTGCCATTGGTTAAACATTTAAACATCTTATAAATGTGTTTTTACAGCTGTTAAATCAGTGTGTTCTGATCGCTAGCCAAGAGACGGCCGCACCTCCCTGCCAAGTGTCTGGGGCGTCTTGTATCCAAGACGTGGACTGTTGTAATAATGATGTATGTAAACCTACTACAAAAGTCTGTGAAATCGGTTCGCCCTAACGACGCAGAAGTATTAAGAAGTAAGTAATTTAATTTGATTATATTATCCTATAATTGCACGATTCATTTAAAATTGTATTTTTTTATTCAATAGAAGAATGGACGTTCGTATACAAACAATAGTGACCGCTCCCTGCCCATGCAGCCCCGGATTTAGTGTGGTCCTCTTACCCACGCTAAATTAAAGTTGGGTAGATTGCGAATTTGGTAACAATGGGACTAACAGCCTGTCTCACATGCCTTACGGTCGGGTTTATTTACTTTTATTTCTTGATTCTTTTTAAGGCGCTATTGACATCCCATACTCCTTAGGCCTATTTTAGTTCAACCGAAAGGCTAAATTAAAATAAGTGAGTTCTGTCTACGGCCCTGGTTGTGGCGATGATTGTTGGAAGAACTTTAACAGCGGCGGATTCAGTTGAATTGAGGTGGCTCGTTGTCAAATTTCACATGGAATGCATGATATTTGGTGCGCCTAGGAGCCTGAAGTTTTCCCCAGTGGCGGCTCTACGGGGGGCTAGGGGAGCTACAGCCCCCCTTCCCCCGTCGGAGGATATCTCCCCGCCACCCCCCCCCCCTCGTCGGGGAGAAATTTAAGATCTCGTCGGGGGCTCTGTAGGTCCAGACGAGCCCTCAATATACCAAACGGCCTAAAAAGGCACGCAAAATATGGCAAATAACGTTGCTTTTTTTGCTTGTCAAATTAAAAACCGGAACACGCCCACCTCAAACTTGGCCTATCTGTCGGGGGCTGTCGGTAGTTACCCTCCCTGTCGGGAATTTGCCCTGCCGTCGTTGGGTAATTCCTGGCGCCGCAACTGGTCCTCCCAATAACAATTTTTCGAAATACGTGTTTCCTAGGTATCTAAGCAGGGTCAGACAGGATGGAGGATGGTTTGAAAATAAAAGTATGAAAATAGAAAGTGCTAAAACGACCCTCCCCTTGAAAATTTTTTCTTAAATGCCCGCAAATGGGCTTTCCTGAAGCCTAATGTGTTTGTTAATGACTTTTAAATTTTACGCAATTGAAGTTCTCCATCTTGAAAAAAAAAAGAACTGTTAATCTTAACTGTAAGTTTATTATGCAGTGGCGTATCTGTGATAAGAATATGATACCAGTGATTAAAGTCTACACATTCAGTCCAACCTGGCATTGTATTGGATAATTTTGAAGTCCTGGAATCCTGAAACAGACCAGATCTATTTTTACAGGAATACTGGCTGCGCCAGGGGGTGGGTTGGGAAGGGGAGGATCCCCTCGCATGGAAAATTTTTGAAAATAATAAACCTCTAGACTCTCATACACAGCATCGTGGACTATACTACAGTCGAAACATTTGCGTTATTTTATATGCTAAAAGACACATTAGAGTTTATCAAAATGTCCAGTTTTCCAAATCAGCCTGTTTTGTTTCGAAATTTAGACTTACGAGCGAAGCAAGGAATATAGGACCAGGGAACCGCCAGGGCCCCCGGTCGGGGTCCAGGTGTCAAAGGCCCCGGAAAAATTGCGTTATTTTATAATATTAAAAGACACATTAGAGTCCATCAAAATGTCTCGTTTTCTAGATCATCCTCCATCCCATTGAAATTTGTGAAAATAATAAACCTCTAGACGCGCATACGGAGCACCTTGGAATGTCCCGTTTCCCAAATCAGTCTGCTAGGTTTCGAAGTTCAGACTTCCAAGCGAAGTGAGCAATTTAAGCTCGGGGGACGCCGAGGGCCCAGATGGGACTCCAGGGGCCAAAGGTCCCGAAAAAGGTGCGTTATTTTATATGCTAAAAGACACATTAGAGCTCCATCAAAATGTCCCGCTTTCAGATCAGCCTGTCTTGGTTTTGAAGTTCAGACCTTTTTTGGGCTGGGAACAAGAAACCGCCGAAGGCCCCGGAAAATGTTCGTTATTTTACATGCTAAAAGACATTAGAGTCCATCAAAATGTATCGTTTTACAGATCACCCCCTCCCATAGACATTTTTAAATTTAATAGACGTTCATACAGAGTATCTTGGACTATGCAGTCGAAAAGTGGAGATCCAATTAAAAATATGTTGGGGCGGGGGAGGGGGGAACGTGCCTCCGTTCCACCCCTTCCCCCTTGGATCCGCGCCTGACAATCAATTGTCATACTGAAATCTATTTTTAACAATGTATCATTGGCATCCCATCGTCATGACGTATCATCGGCATCGGTGGCCGCTTACGAGAGTTACCGAACAAAGAACATACAGGATTTTGAAGGGTGTCCGTTATGAGAGTTGTCCGCTATGAGAGGTATCCGCACAGGGAGGTTACCTTAACCTTTTTTCGAGCAGCCTATTGCGTGAGATAAACGCAGCCCCAGTGAGGTTAGTCTACCAGGTACCCAGTTTGCTGGATTTAACACTTTTATCATGCATAACGCCAATATTCTTTAAACTGTGTACACGTTTATGCCGTTTTGCCTCATTCTTGGGGTTTTAAAGATATATTGGTCTGATAGGCCTATTGTGTTTGTATACAAATCATGCGTGAGAAAATCACGTAGACCCTCTGCGTGAGATATCCAAAATTGATACTCTGTGAGACTCATTCATTATGCGTGAGAGTTGGGAAAGATATACGCCTACTAATAATGCCTATGATACATTTTATTAGATATAATATGAAATTACCGAGCTTAAGACCCCAGTTCCCTCTACCCAATCCCGCCCAACTAAAATCATAAATCTGCACAGGATAAACCTTTGTAATCTCAAATTAATTATTTTAAATCTGGTAACCAAACATTTTCTTTAGTAGTACACTTGAATTGTACGGGCAGCTATCATAACGGACACCTCTCATAACGGACACTCTTTCAAAAGCCCGTTGTTCTTCCTCCCTATCAAACAGTGCATTTGGTACGGTACCGGTAGCTGTCGTAAGCGGCAACTAAGGGACCGCGGACACTTTTAACATAAAAACTTTTTGGTTATTTTGTACGATAATTCACCTCCCGTAAGCGGCCACCCAAAAAATACAATACAAAATTCTTATGACTTTACTTAATTCGTTACTTCGTTACCAGAAAAAGCAACATTTTTTATACAGTATGCCTATAAAATCATCTGGAAACTCATCTAGGACAACAGACTGTGCAAATATCGTATATTACATGACACCTAGACAGATTCCTGCAGTCTGATTGGTCTATCGTTATCGATCATTTGGCCCATTTCATGGTGACGTCATGAATCATGCAATTTTGGATCTATTTACCGTGCAATTTTGGATCCATACGTTTTGCTCCACTGCACGCTCGCCGAGACGTGAAAACGTTCGCATTGTAACGTGCATGACATGCGACAATGATCGCGCCGCGCTCAGATACACTGTATTCATTTTGTACTGCACTAGCGCTATCGCTATCACGTCTCTTCTCACTTGTTTCTCAATTCATAAAATGTCAAATGACAAGGATCTATTTACATGTAGGAGGTGTCATATAAAAAACATAATGAATGTTTTTTTTTTTCATTCGTGCGATGGACAGAATATTTCATTCGGTGAAAGATCAAATGATCCATTCAACTCGGCTACGCCTCGTTGAATGGATCATTTCATCTTTCACCTATGAAATATTCTGTCCATGGCACTCATAAACATTCATTATTTGTATAATAGGTGATCTTAAAAAGTTTTCCCCTCTGTCGAACGAACCTCTTGTAAGCGGACATCCATAAGTGGACATTTTTCCATGACCCAAGGGTGTTACGTGAGGTTCCACTGTGTAGAGAAACGAATTTGTAATAAAACGTGATATTCTGTAGGCCTATTTTAATTACATTACATTACATCTTTGTTTTATTTTATTTTACAGGGCAACGCTGGAGACCTATAATAACGAAGCCGACTTAATGCGTCCAATCTTCCAGTGTACAGTGGCAATCATCAACATTAAAAGAATATATATTATTTATAATTTAGACTTATATATCTGCTATTCACTTTAATATTATATATTTTGACGGTTCTAGGCTGGTATTATCTAAAGTAGACTAAGTTTAATTCAGGATTAAATTCTGATTTACTCCATAACTAATTCAAAATGGTATTCTAATATTTTAACTTTAGTCCATACTTAATCCTTGGACTAAAGGATTCTATTTTTCTGCCCAGAACGCGAGACAGGGCTCTATAACTGTTCTAAGGCTGGACTAATTGTTGAGAATACCAGCACTACTGTTTTAGTTAAAATAAACGAATGTAACATCGAAATTTATCGAGCATTCATAAAACATCCAAATTGTAAGAATATACGAAGTAGTAAATTTTCCAAACTGACTAAAGGTGATGGGTTATGTATTGGTTATATTTCGTTAATGGTTAGAATCATGGTTAATCTTCTATCTATTGAAGTTCACGAAATCCCATCATCATCATCATCATCATCATCATCATAATCATAAGACAAGTATAATTTATTTGATCTAAATGTACAAACAAAATAGTTTTCACCACTTAAAAAAGTGGGTTTATTTGAAACATAAAAATGTTTATAAATGTTAATAATAGTAATGTTTATAAATTATTAAAAACTTAATATTTTACTTCAATTTAAATGTTATAAGATTCTAATTAGGGCATCAGTGGCTTTCTTTAATTCTAAACTAGTTTTAACATCTTGTTATGATATATTAAATATTGTAATTGTAATCTTTAGATTTGTGATATTTTATTTGTTAATCAGTATCCTATGTATAATGTTATATTTCATTAATAATTTTACTAGATAAATATTCGATCCGACAATAGGATGTACCAATTGCAATATTTTCGTCTCTAGTCCATGATGACAGTCAATCATTGTTTTTTTTCGAGCATCTAGAGGTGTACATTTTAAATTTTTTTTAGAAAACCTCACAGCCCCAACAATGTCGAGGCTGAAGTTAACGGGATTTTTCTGTCGAAACAATCATTTGTGCTTCCGCTGCTCCTGAATCAGTGGGATTTTAAATCCAGAATCAATATGGACTACCAGACGACAATAATGGAAAGTTTCAACAATTCGGTTGACGGAGGTGTATTGTTAATATAATCGATTCGGATCGATTGTGCAATTTGTTTATCTGTGATTACGGAATGCCTGCCATATGAACAAATCACAAGGGCGGTGCGAAAAAAGCACCACTCAGCCCTCCATACTCTCGTAATATAAAAGAGTGAAAATTTACTCTTTTTGAGTGAATTTAAAAGAGTGAAAGTGACCAGATGAACTTCGAGAGTGAATTTTCAACACCCAAATCTACTCTTGTGGAGTGAATTGTCTGTGAAAAAGTGATTAATCTTTTTCCTTTGGGGAGCATTGCCAATCACATGGAATGCATTTTTCATTCTTTTTTAAAGAGCTTCCTCAAATGACTTCTGGGAGAGTGGATTTTCACTCACCTACACTAAACGTTATGTTATTTCAACAGGCGCGGATCCAAGGGGTGGGGGCGGCAACGGACCCGGGCCACACCTTTTGAAACAAAAATAAAAGTGCACCAGTTGGCCATAAAAACCCAAAATACGCGTAAAATAGGGTACCAGGGCACCAAAAGGGGCAAATGGCCTTTTTTGCTCGTCAAAATAAAGCGTGCAACCACGCCCACCCGGATCTGGAAGTGCCCCCTCCCCCCTTTCGGTCGGTGGATCCTGGATCCGCCCCTGTTTCAATCTGAGACTACTACTATCTGAGAATCTCAGTTTAAAGATATTCAATCAGATTAACAGGGATGCAGCCGGGCTGAATAGAAACGGCGTCATTACGTGTACATTCCAATTAAAGAATTTCATAAATTGTACCCTACATTTTTAAAGAAATGAATGTAGGGTAATTTTAAATTAACCACCTCACACAGCTTGGCAATCAAGTGTAAACAATCCAATTATCCATTGTGATTAGACTTAGCCAAACATTTTAATGGGGATGTACACCTAACGATCAGACTTACGAGAAACTTGCAACATGTTCCATGGCCACTGAGGCTCCCTATTTAGTGTCTAAAGCAGAGTCCATCAATGACCGTTTCCAGATTAGCCATAGCTGGGTAGACTAAAGCAATGTAAGTACTTTCTCATTATTATTCTAAATTCCCATTAAAGCAAATATAAACTTGCCTGTTCTTATACATTTGCAACCAACATCGAATCAATCCGACCATTACGGAGATATGGTAATCTAAGGTCAAAGGTCAAAGTGCCAAAAATAGCATTTCCGGTCATTTTTGGACAAATATTTGCATTACAGCTATAGGAACATGCATATTGCGAACAATTTAAGATTAAAACCAAGTCTCTACAATCAGTGGTCACCGAGATATAAGGGTTCGAATTCACAGGCGGCCATTTTGAAAAACGCCCTCAAACAAGACTTTTCCATCATATCTGTGAGGTGTATAGGAGCAATATTTGTCTAAATTGGCCCATATTACAAAATCCATCGAGAAAAAAAAAGGTATGCTAAAATTAGTCGTGGATCTCATGAAAATGACTCTACTAATTAAATGTCATTGGTTTGTATTGTTAGTCAAACAAAATTGTTATATATCTGAAGAGAAAGAACAGTAATAACTGAATTATAACATGGACATTTTTATATTTCCATAGTCATACAATCTTTAAAGGGGAACTCCGGGATTTAATCTATGGAAACCTTCATTCGTTGTAACCTAACTGACAAAATTTTACATTTGGACAATGAGGTAAAGAAAGAAAACACTTTAAAACACATGCATTAAATAAAGCGAGTTTACCACTCATATTACAAGCGACAATGCTAAAGAATACGAAATTATGGATTTTCAAAGGTTGTGTTTGACCACCGTATCAAAATTCAAATTAAAAAAAATACCTGTTCTATTCTGAATTTTACTGAACTTTCCATTTATGGGCAATTCCGTACGTCACGGACATAAAGGTTGAAGACTTTGATCAATTGTATTTTTTGTATTTCTGACAAAATCACACACACAAAAAAATATTCCGTTACGGAAGTACATGATAGAAATCAATTTTTATACCCAATTAAGTTCAAACTTATATTCCATCAAGTATTCAGGATTAATGTATAAATTTCATCATATACATAATGCATGACAATTTGGATAAAAAACATTTGGAATTATCTATTTTTTTATTATTATTAATGCCAGAGATCAGTTAAATAACGTAAAGAAATTTTGTTACGGACGTACACTATCAAACTGAATGTGGTTTTTCATTTGTATCTTGAAAATTAAATTATATAAATTATCTGAAAATTGAATGAATGTTTGTCTGAACCCAATGAATAAGTGTTTTAAATTTTATTGTATAAAACTAAGCCATCTCTAAGGAAATTGCGTTACGAACGTCTATCTATTCATTTTAATAAACCCCAGTTAACTTGAATAAAACTGTAGGAAATAACTTATGATAGATATAGCACTCCTTATATAGATTACAGTTTATATAACTGTTTAAAGTAATTTACATGACCATCTACAATAGTCGGGTATCAAATCTTCAGTCTTAGATGAACGTTACGGACTGTTACCTGACATATACACAAATCTATGCAAACAAATTAAAAACTATAATGAAATTTCGAAATCTGTGAATTACATGTGGTCTACAGAGCCAAAATGTATAGTTTAGATAAAAAAAAACCCTAAGATGTGTTTGATATTAGTCCTAAAATTTAGAAAAAAAAACAGTTTATTTTGTTACGAACGACCGCACACAACATAATTTTAATCATTTTGTAAAGTTAGAATTTAAAGAATATTAATATTATTCTGCTCTGTTAAATAGTTTTATACTATTAGAATCAATAAAAAGTAATTTTTAAAATTTAACTGGAGTAGAGGGTCTTAAACCTTCAAATTTTATGGTCGTACCGTTTACGGATGTACACATAGTGTTATTGTTTTTAAATTGCATAAAGCTAAAAAATGATAGTTTGAGTAAAAACAAATTTAATCAGTGATTTTTTATTATACCTAAAATAAAAAAAATTGTCATTATTTCCTTACGGACGTACCAGCATAATTTTAAAAATTTGCGGAAGCTGGAATTTTTTTTATTGTTTGTGAAAATTAGATTTTTTCCCCTACACATTACGAGCATTCATATTCCTTGCTCAACATCTCAAACCAAATATTATATTTAACAAAATTGTCAAAATTAACTTGTTGTGAAAATTCATGTAAAAATTAAAGAATAAATGTAAATTAAATGCCTAAATCCACAGATAAATATAAGTATCTTTTGAACGAATATGCATATTCAAATCAAATTACATTTCCAAACAGTTCAGCTAATTATCTTTCCAATGATACCATGGTTTTCATGTGAAAGTAAATTTGAAATTTTCATGCCCGGGGTGACCCTTAGCTGGAATTTCCCTTATGTGAGATATATTTATACTTTTCAATATGTTTTTTGATCTCATTGTCAAAATATAATGTTGTGAAATTTATAGTATAAAGCAAAGATCTTATAATGTAAAGATAGCGCGCTGGCCGATTTTTGCATGGAATTTCTGTAATGATAGTGGACGC
>JAOTQE010132863.1:0-12031 GCA_025631205.1 Nesometra sesokonis
ATTCGAAACAAGTTTTCTCATTCGAAGCAGTTTGTATTGTTCGAAGCATGTTTTGTCATTCGAAACAAGTTTTCTCACTCGAAGCAGGTTTTCTCATTTGAAGCAGTTTGTATTTTTTGAAACAGGTTTTCTCATTCGAAGCAGGTTTTCTTATTCGAAGCAGTTTGTTTTGTTCGAAACACGTTTCGTCATTCGAAGCAGGTTTTTTATTCGAAGCAGCTTGTATTGTTCGAAACACGTTTCGTCATTCGAAGCAGGTTTTCTCATTCGCAGCAGTTTGTATTGTTCGAAGCACGTTTCGTCGTTCGAAGCAGGTTCTCATTCGACAATCGAAGCAGGTTTACATTCGAAGCAATTGTTGTGTAAACGGCGTTCCATATGATAGGCCTGTAAATGTTACAGTAGGTGAATGACGTCGATCATGTTATCTTAATTGAATTCAGATTCCTTCGTTGTCACTGTTGATTTATCTAATAGGAAACTACATTAACAGTTTTATGTAATTATTTATATAAGGGTGTTAATGTCTAAATTATGTCAATATAACTGATACAATCCTAACCAACTCGACAGACATGACAGCAGTTCAGAGTGCGAGTTCTCGACGCAAGTAACGTTTTGAAAACAATGCACACATCACAAGAACACGCATCGAGACATGGTAACATGTAACGGCACGGAAACAATGTACTCAACAAAGAAGATCGAGAGTTCACGCGTGCAGTCATGCGCACGAGGTCACTAATTGTGACGTAAGAGATTATCCATAACATAAATTTTCCTACGAGCACATGTACATCCATGATAAAATCCAAACATGAGACAATTTATGTATTCGAACATGAGAACACGCCGAACGCATACGTGTGTTGTTTGCACATTATTATAAGATCACGTGTAGTTGCACTGTATATGTTTTATAAACGTGTTTGTTTGCATGTGTGCTTGAACGTATTGATGGCTGGATTGTAAAGATAGGCCTAACCATAAGCATTTAGGATTAGCGTTTATCTAGTTGAAAGCTTCCGGATATTCTTTTAACACTCTCCAAACTACATCTCAAGCTACACGTTAGATAATGTTCGCCTGCAGCATTTGAATGTGTAGGATTCTTTAAATTAAATTTCTGCAATTTTAATCGATTTTGGCTTAAGTAATCACAGCGGTGTTTTACAATCAATGGGCAGTTTCTATTTTTTTATAGAGTGTTTACTTTTAGACGTTGAGGGCGCACCACCGAGGAGTGGCGGTTACACCCTCCCACCATGCTACAGGTGGACAAAGGAGTATGAAATTTTTAACATAACAAAATCGCCTGTGATAAATCATAATGCATAATGCAATTGCTTTATGTTAGACTGTCAAATGTGAAAAAATCTAAAGAGTGACAATCGTTCCTATTTGACGTCACATATCGATATATAAATCCCTAAACGATAATTTAATGTTGATAACTCGCGGCAGGTAAGTGACGGTAATAGCATTACCCACCGTGCTAAGGACAAAGGGAATAGTAAAATTTAGAGTTTATTGAAGCAGTAGATAGAAATCTTTATAATCTATAATGTAAATTGTATGATGTATTATACTTTCATCGGATGTAAAGAAAAACCTACAGAAAATACAAAAACCGTTCTCTTTTGGCATCACGTCCACGATTTATATATCCATCAACGAGACTTGGAGGCTGAAGGCGCACTACAGACAAGATTCGTTTACAGCCTACCCACTAGGACATTTTGGTCATAGAGGAATAGTGAAGTTTCTGTCTTTTAAGTATTCTCATTATAAATTATGCAACACCTGAATATGAAAACGAATCTAATCTAAAGAGAATGTCAATATCGTTCTCAATTGACGTCACTCATTGATTTATGTTCTTAAACGAGACTTGAACGGTGAGGGCGAACCAGAGGCAAGATTGGGTTACACACTCCCCATTTTAATTAGGACACAGAGGAGTTGCTAGTATAAGGAACTATCTTTGAAATACCCCTAATGTGAATTATGTTAAACCTCAATCGAGTGTGAAGAGGAATCTAAAGAAAGTGCCAACATCGTTCTAACTTGACGTCACTTATCGACTTATAAATCCCTAAACGAGACGTGGCTTTGCAAAATCAATGATATAATACCGATAATAATATTAGTCTCACTTTAATAGTGCAACGATGAAAATCATAACCTGCATTTCATACATCCTTCTCGTTAAAGTAAACCCATAGATATATTCTAACAGGAATCACCATGAATATAAATAATATCATAAGCCACAATAGAAATGCTATAGTATCATCGCCTTCATATAAAAATAGTTTCAATAACACAATTATTTAAAGTTCAAAAGAACATTTATTGATAATCTTAATCTAAAATAAAAGAATATAAGAATATAGATATTGAATATTTATTGTGGTACTAAACATTGAAGGAGATAAATACCCTAGAAGTTTGTAGGTATATTTAGAGGGCAAGCTTAAACAAAATAAAAGACTTACAAGAAGGTAAACCATGAGGAAACAGAAACGAATGTAACAAGATATATTCAAAATACAAAAAATGAGTTGTGACTGAAAAGATATATTAGAAATAATAACTATGACTAGGAGTTTTTGTAAAAAGAAATAATGTTTGTCATTGTTAAAGACATTCTCCCACAGGACAAAAATATTGAAGAAGGTAAATTCTTACATAATTTGGGGCTTGGAAACAAATTTTGTGTTGATATGATGTTTTTTTTGGAAAGTGAATTGCATATTAAAGGCATTTATCTTGTATTGTATTCATGAAAGAAAGAATTGATAATATGGCATCACCTTATATTACGTAGTTTTAAATAGTTATATAGATTTAAATGATATCGGAAGCCAAGGGGAAATGTAGAAGTGTAATTGCATTAAAAAAAAATCAGAACACAATTATAAAACAAGTTCAAATCGAGCTATTTGGAATGGAACGTACAGCATATGTGTATTGTATGTGGTTTAAGTAAAACTTGTTTGTCCACAAGAAGAAAGAGAACAAGAAGAAAATGAGGAAGAAAGTTAGTGGTTACCTGACTCTGTTCCATGGAGTAACAAACCCAAATCAAGCTATACTCCCTTAGAAAGGAACGTACAGTATATGCGTATTGTATGTGATCCTTATGCGTAACAATTGTAAGGTTTGTGCACAAAAAAGAACAAGAAGAAAAAAGTTAGTAATTACTTGACTCTGTTCCACGGAGTAACAAGCTCAAACTGAGCTATACTCCTTGGAACAAAACGTACATTATGTGTGTATTGCATGTGATCACTCATGCGTAACAATTGTAAGGTTTGTGCACAAAAGGAAGAAGAACAAGAAAAAGAAAGTTAGCGATTACTTGACTCCGTTCTACTGAGCAACAAGCTCAAATCGAGCTACACTCACTTTGAATGAAACAGGCAATATGTGTGTATTGTATTTGATCGCTCATGCGTAACAATTGTAAGGTTTGTGCACAAAAAAGAAGAACAAAGAGAAGAAAGTTAGTGATTACTTGGCTCTGTTCCACGGAGTAAAAAGCTCAAACTGAGCTATACTTCATGGAACAAAACGTACAGTATGTGTGTATTGTATGTGATCACTCATGCGTAACGATTGTAAGGTTTGTGCACAAAGGGAAGAAGAACAAGAAGAAGAAAGGTAGTTATTACTTGACTCCGCTCTAATGAGTGATAAACTCAAATTGAGCTATACTCCATGGAATGGAACGTACAGTATGTGTGTATTGTATGTGGTCACTCATGCGTAACAATTGTAAGATTTGTCCACAAGAAGAAGAAAAAGAAGATTTAGAATGAAATACCTATACACATTCGTCAAATTAAAAATAGAGACACCTTCAAAACAAACCTCAAAGAATTTTTTGCTGCAATAAAAGGTTGTAGCCTAGATTTCCATTTCGATTTCTTCTTATGGCATGCTTTACCCTATTATCTTTACTACAATATCGATGAAGCGTTTGTTGTAATTTATTTTTGATCTGATTTTATAGGATGTTGAACACGATAGGCCTCAAGTTGCCTCTTTTCAACCTCCTTTTATCTGAAGACATACTTTTTTTGTTGTTGATATTTTGTCATTATTTAAGTACTATAGTTATTACTTTAATAAAGAAAAAGAAAAAAAGAATACTATACTATACTACATGTAACAAAACGTACAGTATGTACATCCACTCAATAAAATGTACAACCTAAATTCAAGAAGTGGTAGACTGTGTGTTCCCAAGGCCAAAACTAATCGTACACGTTATGTTTTTTTTTGCCAACTCTGTTCATATTTTTAGTTCACGTGTAATAAGATAATATTTTAGATTTTTCCATATCTCTCATAATTTCTTTATATCTCTATATACAGTACTTGTATATTTTATATTGTGTATATTTTATATTGTGTATATTTTATATTGTGTACATTTTATATTGTCGTGTACACAAAATGTCTCAGCTTCAAATGTTTTTCCATTGTTGTTTATGGGCAAATAAAGTGTATCAGTATCAGTATCAGTATTGTATGTGATCAATCATGCGTAACAATTGTAAGGTTGTGCAGAATATGAAGAAGAACACGTAGAAGAAAGTTAGTGGTTAATTGACTCCGTTTTACTGAGAAACAAACCCAAATCGAGCTATACTCCCTTTGAATGGAACATGCAGTATGTGTGTAATGTATGAGATCACAAGGTTTGTCCACAAGAACAACAAAATGTACAAGAAGAAGAAATAATACTTGACTCCGTTCCACCGAGTAACAAGATGAGTTCTAACCATACTCCATGGAACAAAACGTACAGTATGTGTGTATTGAACCGTATGTGATCACTCATACGTTACAATTGTAAGGTTTGTGCACAATAGGAAGAAGAAAAAGAAGAACCAGAAGAAAGTTAGTGGTTAACTGACTCCGTTCTACTGAGTAACAAGCTCAAATCGGGTTATACTCCCTTTGAAAGGAACATGCATGTGTGTATTGTATGTGATCACTCATGCGTAACAATTGTAAGGTTTTTCCGCAGTAAGTAGAGGTCGAGGAGGAAGTGGAGGAGGAAGAGAAGAAGAAGAAGAAGAAGAAGAAGAAAAAGAACAACAACAACAAGTGGTTGACTCCTGAGTAGAAAAACGAAGATTAAGAATAATACTATGTCATTACAAAATTTTAAGAGTTGAATAATAATAATAACAGCAGATAAACCAAAAAAGAAAGTGTTTAGTCAGATAAAACATGAATACAATATGGACAGGGACGTCATCCCTGACTAACAGTTTAAATACATGTTCTCTGTACAAGCAGTCAACAACACAATTAGGCGATAATTATAATACATTCGATAGGTTTTCACAGCTAATTTAAAAATCACGCAAGTGTAATTATCAGGAATGGTTTGATTTGCGGCACCTAATCTATAATAATAACCGAATCCACGATGCTTTTTGCAAAATTATTTTTTACGTTAACTCGAACAAAAATTATACTACAGAATAGTAATTGAGATCTATGATATTATCAGTATTATTCCAAATGATGTACCGTGGAGTAACGAGAAGTACATTCTTTGATACAAATCTTAGATTTTTATCTCTACATCTATCTAATGTGTTTCTTCTTCACAGTGGATGTTTATGGTGTAGCAGTTTTTATCTGGATTACTTTGCTTTTTCACTATCACTTACAGAAGTACAGTAATCTGAATTATTTGATAATTAGGCTTAAAGAATTGTTGTGTTAGTAAGTAATTTTCTAAGCCTTACGGCTCATAGAAGTGACATTTATGCCTATTCCCAGTTGCTGTAGCTTGAAAGATAAGAGTGTGATACCTCCGCCTAGAGGGGATGCTAGTCCATCGCAGGTTACTTGTCAGCAATTTTCCGGTACCCATTGTAGAGTACACTGAAGCAATGTGAGTAAAGTGCGTTACCCAAGCACACAAACCGCTGGCAAGTGTGAGGTTCAGACACCTAACCTTTCGATTTGGACTGCTACCGCTGCGCCAACTGCTACCCTGAACCTTAAATAGAGTCTAATTCCAGGATATTATATGTATGCATTTCTGAAACATTTCATGGAAACTCAATGTATGTAGTTTAAAATAGTTTCAAAGTATCCGAACTTTTGGGTGACAGATCTTAGCCAACAACAATTTGTTTACACCTTCTTATTGTTAGTGGTTATTGTGAATGTTTTTATGAACTTCGTTGTTTAGTTTTTGTTTAGCTGTATACGCAGTTTTAAAACATGTTCAAATATTTGTTGTCTACAAGGATGTCTATAACCATAAATCGAATTGTCATGTCAGTAAACACTTCAGCTTGTGCCGTCGTCGATTTTTAAAATGTAACAGCATTCAATGGCACGTAAATTTTTTTTTTTTATTAAATGTGTAAAATAAAATATTAAATAATCTCTATACTTAACCAACGCCAATCAGCTATACCAAACCAACCAAACAACCGACCGACCGACCGACTGACCAACCAACAAATCAACCAAAAAAATAACCAACCAACCAACCAAACAACCAACTAGCCAACCAACCAACCAACCAACCAACCGACCAACCAAACGACCAACCAACAAAACAATAGGATGACCGATCATAAACAAACTGCCTGATAAATCTGCGAACCTTTAGAATAATAGAGATATTGTAGAACTAGGACGTTAGGACTGACAATCATAAACAAATCCTTGGACATAGCAAGATAGTCCTGAAAATACTCGTGGAATAGGTGGTTGGTTGTCAGCTGTTCGTCATAATGAAATGATAAAGTGCCAAAACAATTATCGTTAGTTTCAATCTCTTAGTATAACTGCCAACTCTCACGCATTATGTGTGAGTCTCATGCATTGAAACCTATTTTGGACGTCTCACGCATAAATAATTTTTCTCACTCATTAGCAGAATTCTCACGCATAGACAGTCATTAAAGTAGTTTTTCTCACGAAAGGGACAAGATTGTGCAAAATACGGCAAAAACGGCCTCCGAACAGTGGTGATTTAGACAGAAACGGCCCACAAACGAGCCGATGGCATTTTTTCTTGTCAGATATCGAAATCGGAGAAACTGTGGCACAGCACTGGTGGCGAGATTTTGCTCACTCACTGGCGCCAAAAAAGTTGGTAGGTATAACTTATTAGTGAGGTTTCGCAACTTTACTGACCGTAAGGCCTGTGAGACAGGCTAGAACAATCATTGTATTTTTGATGCTTGATAGTCTTGCTGTGTTAGCATTTATTTAGTGGTTAGTAAATTGCGAGGTTTCGCAACTTTTTGAAATACGAAAACGAAAACGGATACGTCATAAATTCTTGTAACGTTTGAATAGAACACCTTGAATATATGTCACATTTGGTGAACATTTCAGGACGATCATCAATGGTTCATAGGTGGAAAAATTTATATATTTTTAAAGGTATCCATTTTCGTTTTCGTATTTCGTAAATTTGCGAAACCTCACTATTAAGGACCGACGCACTAACCAACATAACCAATAAAACGACTGAGAAAGAACATTCTTCAATTCCAAGTGGAAATTGAGGTTTCCAATAATCTTAATTATTACATCAATCTATATTACTACAATTTAATCTCTCAGATTTCAATTACTAACTGTACTACTGTACGGTTTGTAATGGTTTAGTTTCGACGACAGCGTGCGGTTGGTGGAATTATATTTCGAGTTCATTAACCTGATTACTTTGGTCTAATGATTAAGCTAATGAGGCTTAGATTAAAAGTACTGTACTACGCTTAGAACTTAATTCAGTATGCAACGATTTCAATTTCATACATGCTTTTGTATTGACGGCTTGGGGTTATGTTTTTACGTATTGATTTGATTTATTTGATTTGATTTGATTTGATTTGATTTGATTTAATTTGATTTGATTACATTTCATTTCGTTTCGTTTCGTTTCGATTCATTTCATTTCAAATTTAATTTCATTTTTTTCCATTTTATTTCATTTCATTTCATTTTATTCACATCCACATATCGCAGGTAGTATGAATTACATGCGATTTACATCAATTAATATTATTACACAGGTTAAAATATAAAAATAATAATCACAACATTATAGAAAAGTACTATGGATACATAATAAAGACGAAATTAAGCGATTCAATAAAAACAATAAAATTGAAAGGTATTGTATTAAAATTATAGTTTTTACGAAGAAATAAAAATTGCAACTGATATTACACTGTGAAATATCAACAGTAAATATTGCACATCAAGGGTCCGAATTCCTTGTGCTAACTGCTATCTAGAGGTTATACTTTGATTAGCATAGTATACCTCTTGTGGAGATTTTTTTTAATTAAAAACAAAAGTGAGACGCGTTTATAATATGATTAAGAAAATTCATTTAAAAGGTGTGTTGTTTTCATATGGATTTATCCAAACGTGTTTAGATTGTATTATATATTGTAAGTTTTTACAAATCAAGCAATTTTACTGACCTGGCTGACAGTTTCAACAATCTTTCACGGAGGTCGTCTTCAGAGTGACGGCTCTGTTGTTAAGCACTCCGCTTACCGGTAGTTGGCGGTCGCCTAACAACAGCGTCATTTTCGTGAATTGGCTCCTTCCTCTCGGTTCATGGTGTTCTCTCCTCCACGTCAGATCCATATCGCCTCTGTGTAGTCGTGGTTCAAGACGGTGATTCGGTTTAATTTATGAAAGACGATTAAAAGGCACCCATTGCGTTCCATAGCAGGTGGATTATCATACCTTTCTAATGTTTGCATATTAACCATAAACCTCACATCAACTAAAACTTCATCATCCGTTGGTTGCGCACTTAATTAAACACTTACAATAAATATAATATACAGATTTGGGAAAAGTCTACGCCTCTGTGATGCGTCTGATATTTTTATCGTCTACCGAGACGAGGGAACCCACTTACTGAGTCACGTATACAAAACGTTTAGACGACCGCCAGCTACCGGTGTGGGGATTGCTTCACAACAGAGCAGTCACTCTGAAGATAACCTCCGTTGAAGGTGGTCAAAACTGACAGTCAGGCCAGTAAAATTGCTTGGTTTGTCAAAACTTAAAATTTATACTATCTTCAAACCAAATAAATATTTTCATTTGTGTTTTAATGTTGTTTAAGAAAGTGCCTAGATTTACAAGTAGGTTTATACACAATCGTAATACGCCTACAAGCATCAAGGAATTTCCAACACTTGAGTATTTTAACTTGTTTTGTTGTTAGACGTTACCTCTAATGTGTGTAGCAATTTAACACTTTAGTTATAATGAGTTGAGTTTACTATTAGTTTTATCTTTAAATGTTTAAATTTTAAACACGTTAAACATGATTAAAATTAAAAACGTGTGTAAAATTCAAAGCAAGAAGTGTGAAGCTTTGTGTATATCTAAACGCTGTTTTACAGTTTAGTAGATATCTTGAAAAAAAAACAAATGGCATTAATTAATAACATTATAACAATATGCAATTTAATTTCTGTCCAACATGTTAAAAATCCGTATAACATTTAGAGCATCCGTTGAATGCATGGTATGAAAAATAATACCAAATACAATATTTCAAAATAACTATACTCAGGCCTACTTATTCATTGTAAATTTCTTATTGAAATACTCAAATTGTAAAAATTACTATTTATTTCTGATGTTTCGAATCAATAACAAATAAGAACGTTATTTTATTAAATGTGTTAATGTTTCATTAAGTTTATAATAAATATAGTTTTTACTATTAGCTTATTTCATAATTATTATACTGTAATCGATTTGTAACAAATATATATGAAGTTTAACAGTAGTCATTACCCAACTCCACAGAAAAACAAATACACTATACAATACTTAAGGAAATAATTACGACACTAGACTTTATAGAGTATTTTAAAAACACATCAAAGAAGTTGGAGGAAAACTGATTAAAGACATTAGATTTGCGGATGATCAAGGAATGGTTGCTGATTCTGAGACTTGACTACACGTGATAATGGATAATTTGGTGAAAATCGGAAGGACTTACATTATCTAGGATCAATGTTAACAGAAGACGGCAAATCTAATGTAGAAATAAAGAGTAGAATTGGAATGGTGAAAGATGCGTTTAACAAGAGAAGAGAGCTATTGACCAAAGAAATGGATCGGACTTTTAAAGGAAATGATTGAAGGAAGAATGTAAGAAAAACGCATACGAGAAAATAAAAGGATCACTGATAATGGATGTCATAAAAGAAGATAAAAAACTTTATTCTTCGAGGAAAGAGAGAGTACGTCATAGGAAACAGTGGAGGAATTAAATGCACAGAACCTGTTAGTTTTGGTTTAAGACGGTGATTCGGTTTAATTAGTGAAAGACGATTAAAAGGCACCCATTGCGTTCCATAGCAGGTGGATCGTCATACCTTTCTGATTGTATATTAAGGACAAACCTCACTCCACTAAAACTTCATCATCCACTGGTGGCGCATTTCTTTAAACACTTAAAAAACAATATACAGACTTGGAGCAAGTCTAAGAACCTGTCAGAAGGCAGAAAACCAATGATGAAGAAGCATTTACCCCTAATACTGGAACGTTGTACAAGAGAACATTAGAAGACTGACATGTGCTACAAACGAGATCCTTTGTCAGTGTAAAAAACAACTTTTAAATAAACTAATTCTTATGCTCAAGTTTAAATCTTTGATGTTGCTTAAACATGAGCAACAGTGGCGGTCGCAAAATAAATTTAAGGGTGTTGCCCAGAGTCAAAATCCTATAGTTGGGGCAACATGTGTCCCCCGATAGGGTTTAGCGAGTATTATGTGCATACAAATTATTCTCTGCCAGCCCCCAGAAATTTCAATATTGTTATTCGATGAAATGGACATGCTGTACTATTTTCGGATTTTGTATGTTATTACATGAAAACTATGAAAATAAGGGTGTTGCCCGGGCAACTAGGGCAACACCCCTGCGTCCGCCACTGAGCAAGTTCATTTCAAAATTAATATTGATGATTTCTTTCTGTAAGTAACAATATATCTCAAGTATAATCTGTTTGAAGTTTCTAATATTTTGAAAATAACACATTACAATTATTGTAAGTACATATTACACAAAACCTTGAAGAAATAAATGTGATTAGAAACATTTTAGAAGATAGTATATCTCAACAACATAAAGTAGCATGTAAATAAAAAATAGACGTAAGTTGTAAAATTTTATTATGATACATTACTATATTTTCTTATTTCAGTTCCGTAGAAATTTTAAGAGTTAAGAGTATTTTAAAGTTATAATTCTAATTTATATATGTTTTTTTTCTCAAAACAACTTTGATAATTTGTCCTGTTGCCCAAGCTATTGTATTCGTATGTCCAATTTTAAAAGCTTTTAACGAGAAACGTTGATACTGTAATGATAATGCATTTTTTAATGTCATTTTTACAACTTATATAGAATGTTTTATTGCATTACTCTTTAAAAGTTGTGAATGTCCGTAAACGATGGTACTGAAGTAAATAGGTTTGGGTCATAATATAAATCAGTCCACTGGACGTTTGTGGTCTGTACTGCAGTGATAAAAATAAAGTAAAAATAATAAAATCTGGTAAAACTTTTTTGTATCGTGATTTAATTTTAACACACGGTTGTAGATTTTACAACGCGACCACAGGCTAAGGAGCGCAGTATATATTGTGCGCATGCTCAAAGCCTTACGCACATGCTCAAAAACGTATGTACATGCGCAGTATGTCTGCTTTATTGTGCGTAATCCACGACTTCGTCGTAAGTATAATCAGAATCCTCTATTTTGAATAGACAAATTGTCTCTAAATATGGAATCATTCTTTAGCCTACATTCTTATCTTAAAGTTTAATCCAAAACGACCTAGTTTCATTTGAGAAAAACAAACTTTGATTACCATGTGCATGTCTGGTCGTGATGTGAAGTGGTCAATATATTAATCAAAATCTACGCAGGGTATGATCGCTTCTGGGAGTATTTATGAATTGCTAATACAGGAAG
>JAOTQE010132874.1:0-23704 GCA_025631205.1 Nesometra sesokonis
TTTTGCTCATTTTTAGCATATAATGTTGCAATATTGGGGGTAAATAATTTTAAAATAACCTAATTTCTAGTGTCATCATCATACTTATGTATTTCTTCAAGATAAGCAAGGTTTTTTCAAAATCTAATTTTTGTCATTTTTCAAGTGACAATACATCTTTAAGGGTGTTAAGTGGAATTGCCATTTGTTTTTTATAGTTTCCAGTGACCTTAATAAAAAAAAATCACCCCATGGGTTATTATTATAGGTAAACTTTTAGGATGGGTTATTATTAAGGAGAATAGAGTAGTGGGTTTTTATTAGAAGCTTTATGGTATTTTATTGATAATTACACTGGAAATATAATAATGACTGTTTCTTAAATATTTTTTTTTTTAATCTTAAAAAACTGAAAAGATGTGTTTTCAACTGTTTCTTGAAAATATCGAGAGAAACAGACTCGCGGACAGTGAAAGGAAGGCCATTGCACATCTTCGGGGCAGCAACACATTTCTAGGTCTGGGTGGGCATGGTTGCCAGTTTTATTTGTACAAGCAAAAAAAAGGCTATTTCCCCATTTTAGTGCTGTGATACCCTATTTTGGCCCATATTCTGGGTTTTTATTGTAAAATGTACCTAGAATATGACTGGGAATTTTCTGATCATTAAGGGACAGTGGCAGCGATGGGAAAAGACTGGCAACTATAATGTACCCTACACTGACATGAATTTACTAAACATTCAACTGCATTGAGTTCACTATTCTATCATGAGTGTTGCAGTTTTTAGTCAATTGGTTCTTGCAAACTGAATGTCATTCCCAAGCAGATACAGAAAATGTACCTACAATCTGATAATAGATATTCCAGAAGAGTAGCACTAATAGCACCCCTCAACTACCCTTAGCTTTGTTGTACCTTATCTTTTTGCCTTAGATGGCAAAAGGATGGGTTATTATTAAGGAGAATAGAGTAGTGGGTTTTTATTAGAAGCTTTATGGTATTTTATTGCATGTTTTGTATTGGATGTGACTGAAAGATAAGAGAGTGGTTGTTTTGAATTATCACAAGAATGAACCAGAACCACCAGCTAGCATGCTAACTGCCAAGCTACATTGCCACTTCAGTTTAATAAGTTTATTTTCATAATTAAATTACATGCAATAATAAATAAGTAATAAATTGATTTCTATTTTACAGACTGTTACACCATGCCCAACAACATACCAGAAGTCCACAACCTTGCCAAGGACATTTCGACCTGCTTTCAAATCATTCCATGTAGGAGCTGATAGATTTTATCGACAACAAATAGATCCAGAAATTACTCCAGGGTAAGAAAACAAAACAGCTAATTTATGACAATAATTGTTATCAAATGTACATTATATATTAAAATACTTATATATGTACATATATTCAACTACTTATGTATTGAAGTCGCTGTGCATCTATTTTTATTAGTTTATTCTCATTTAAAACCACGAAAAAAAAGTCAGGTCAATTTTATACCTGCCAACTCATGCATTGGAGGCTATTTTGGACGTCTCCCGCATAAACAATTTTTCTCACGCAATAGCAGAATTCTCACTCCTAAACCGTTATTTCAATAGTTTTTCTCACGCATGAGACAATATAGAGGAACTACAGTAAAAACGGCCCCCAAGAGAGTGGTAATTTAGACAGAAACGGTGCAAAAATTGTCAGATGCCGTTTTTTTTTTATTGCTTGCTTGTCAGATCAAAATCAGAGAAAATGTGGCCCAGTAGTGGTGTGTCGGGGTGTGTTTCACACATTGGGGCCAAAAAAGTTGGCAGGTATACAATTGTATGAGGCAAGCCTTTTAAGCACTCCCCCCCCCCCCCTTCCCCCCGCCTTATATCCACCACTGGAGATCTCCATGGTTCAACACAGTGAATACCTCCAGTTTAGCATGATTGAGCTAAATGCCACTCATTATTCATGCTCATCCAAATATTTTAGTATACCAAATTACGTGATCAACACTAAACTTTTTGGTAAAAAGGCCACCCAACAAACTATGATTCCATATTTAAAGATGTATAGTATTGTCACTTGCAAAATGTCAAATGTTCATTTTTGAAAATAACTGAAGACATTATATATGTTATGGAGATGACAGAAGATATTAGTGTATTTAAAAAAATATTTACCTATAATTTTACAGTATTGTTCAAAATTAGTAAAAAAAAACAAAAAAAAAAGGCTGACAAAAATTCTTACATATACAATAATTTCTATTTTCAAGTTTGTAACTTTTGTTACTTTGTAGATAAGATACAGATGAACAAGTTCATTTCAACATTAATGTTGATTAATTAATCAACATTAATTAATCAACATTAATTAATGTTTTTTGCCAATTTCAAGTAACAATGCAGTCATAAGGTTTAATAATGACTGCATGTTAGTGGATTCTCAGGGGTGGATGCAGACTTTTGGGAAAGGGGGCGCAGTCGAGAGTTAACATTTTAGGGGGTCCAGGGGCATGCTCCCCCATGAAATTGTTGGTCTTTAAATAAAAATGGCCTCGGGGCATGTTAAGGGATCAAATCTTGTCTTGTATGATTGCTGAATATTTTTCATATAGACAATGTTAATAACATTTATATATTTTACTTTCTGAAAAAGGGGGACTGGAGCTGCCGGTCTGCCCTCCCCTACCCCTTTAAATCTGCCCCTAATTGCATATCTGGGTAACAGTATATCTGAATAAAATGTGAATAATTTGTTTCTTCTTTATCACAACAGAGCTGGAACGTATGAACATGATGTTGCAAAAAATCGAAAAGTGGCCTATCATGGAACATTCGGAGGACCACAACACCTTAAAATTCAGCCAGACGACTCAATATTACTGCCTGAACATTGTAAAGGAACAACAACAAAAAGCAGACTAATGTCGTATAAAGACAAACGAAAATTTGCAATTCGGGAAGCATATTTAAGTTTATACTACTAATTTTGTTAATTTATGTATATATGCAATTTTGTAAATAATAATATGTCTGGCATTTGCATGTTAGCTAGTTATACCTTGGTTAATATGATACAAGAGATCATGTTGAACTTTTTATTACAGTATACTCTGTACATCATGAAGATACGATGGATCTGTAATATGAATAATAAAGTATCAATTAACCATGGATTTAATTATAGTGTTTTAGTGATTTTTAGTTGCTTTATAAACTATAAAATATTTCATGACACTACAGTAAACCATCATCATAAATGCTGACATAAACATAGCTGAATTTCAGATTATGTAACCCTCCATTAATAATAAAAACAATAATAATATGTGGGACTTTTATAGCGCATAATACTACTGTCCCTGTGCGCTCGAGCACTGGAAATATAAGTTGTAATGACTGTTTCTTAAATATTTTTTTTTTTATCTTAAAAAACTGAAAAGATGTGTTTTCAACTGTTTTTTGAAAATATCGAGAGAAACAGACTCGCGGACAGTGAAAGGAAGGCCATTCCACATCTTCGGGGCAGCAACACATTTCTAGGTCTGGGTGGGCATGGTTGCCAGTTTTATTTGTACAAGCAAAAAAAAGGCTATTTCCCCATTTTAGTGCTGTGGTACCCTATTTTGGCCCGTATTCTGGGTTTTTATTGTAAAATGTACCTAGAATTTGACTGGTAATTTTCAGATCATTAAGGGACAGTGACAGCGATGGAAAAAGACTGGTAACTATAATGTACCCTACACTGACATGAATTTACTAAACAATCAACTGTATTGAGTTCACTATTCTATCATGAGTGTTGCAGGTTTTAGTCAATTGGTTCTTGCAAACTGAATGTCATTCCCAGGCAGATACAGAAAATGTAGCTACAATCTGATAATAGATATTCTGATCATTAGGGTGGAGAAAGAGAGGCAAAGACAGAATAATAGCACTAATAGGACCCCTCAACTACCCTGTTGTACCTTATGTTTTTGCTTTATACAGTGCACACACATCACAGCAAGCAAGTAGCCTTGGCCAATAGACTTGGTATACACACCTTACTCACACTTGAGGACTAGATGTGCCCCTCTTAAAGTCTATGAGGCAATGAGATTAATCTCTAGCTGCATTTGAGCTACTCCGCTCAGCCATTCTTTGCCAGAATCCCAACCACCACATTCTCGATGGGATGAGATCTGCAGACGACTAAACAGAAAAGCTGCTATGCCAAGTCACCTCCATAGCATGAGGCTCCATCCAGGCTCCAATCGCGAAGACACCTGCGTCGACATACGGAACATCTGGAAGCGATAGCCAACACAGTATCTGCTGTCATAAGCAACTGCAGCCATTCATTGAAGCTTGACTTGCACATCTACCGGGCAGCAATCGCCAACGGAAGGCATGGTTATAATTCAACAGACTACAATTTCACAGCCAGTATGAAGAAATGAGGGAATTGGAGCTTCTGACATCTGTCCATGTGGACAAGTACAGACCCATCATAATATCCGTCTACAAGTGTGCCAGTGGCGGATTCAGTGGGAGGGGCGTGTGCCCCCTATTATGGTCATAACGTAGTTGCAACCCCCTCCTTATTTTATGTGCGCCAGGCAAAAAATTTACCCTAAAATTAAAAAATAGACAAAAAAATGGGCCAAACCAGGGTAATAGGACACAGAAAATGGGAAAATTTTAAAAATAACACCAAAATATCTCGGAACTTTTTGTGCCAAACAAATTTTATTTGGTAAATAAAATCTAGCATTCTTTACTAGAACTTAATTAAAATCACAAAACAAATCTCAATCAGTGAGGGAATTAGAGATACAGTCAAACTTGCTCAAGTCAACTTTGCCTAAATCCAATTATTTCTAAGTCAAATGTTTTCCATTAATTAACAATTTCCAAGTCAAATTCAGGGGCGGATGCAGTAGAAAGTAAAAGTTTTAGGAGGATCCGGGGACATGCTCCCTTGCAATTTTTTTTTTAGTCCGGAAATGGCCTCAGAAGCGTTAAGGAATCAATTCTTGCTGAATATTTTCATTTTATAATGTTAATAATATTTATATATTTTACTTTCCAAAAGGGGAGAGGGGCCTCCCCCTCCCCCTTAAATCCGCCCCTGAAGTTTGTTTTCAATGCCAGTTTGGATTTGACTTTGGCAAGATGGACTACATCAAAGACATTGTGAGGTCTTACCGGTAGAGCTAATTGAAAATTTTAGTATATAAAAACATACTCTCCCAAGTATAGTTAGTATTACAGAGAATACAGGAATGCTCATAGAGGCATATAGTTATGTAGATATTTGGGGTAGAGCCAAAAACAAACCTAAAAGCCATGTCTGAAAAGTCATTCTTTTGGATAATTTACCAGTAAAAATTTTTCAATTGAGAGGACAATGGCCCACAGCAAAATTTTACTGTATAGACATCATACAATTTAAAATACCATAAAAACCAATCCCAAAAGTAACTTTTGCTGTTGGAACATTTTATTATTTTAAGGAAATTCAATCCCTGATCCGAGTACAATAGTATTTAAAATTAATTACAAAATTTCTCAACAAGCTAACTTTAGAATATTTGGTGATTATCTCAATTAGATCTCACCAATGATGCAACCTATCTTTGTGGTTAGACCTCACATTTTTGGTGTCACAAATTTTGCAGAACTACATGCTAAATCCCTCACTCATTATTTACTTGTATAATTACCACAAATTTAAAGCATTGAGTTTAAACTACATTGCCTCTTTAAAAAAAAATCAATGTTAGTACATACCCATTCTAAGGTACACTAAAATATATTGTACAGAATATTGCAATTACTTTTCAGCACAAATAGATTTTTTTTAATGTTAAGACAATTTTTTGGTGTTATATAAACAAAAATAGATTTGACTAATTCAACTATTTTAGTGATCATTCTGTAAAATTTAACACTAACAATGCTTGAGACACTACATCTATGCAATTAGAAAAAACATTATCATTGAAAGAACAACGATTTAGAACAAAGTGCAGTAATTTGTATACACATGTGGGATGCAAAGCCTTTGGTAATAATACATTAAAAAAACTGTCTTTTATTAGTGGAAAACACTAGTTATTGTACAAGGTGTTTCTTCATCAGAAATCAATTCCCTTTCACTTAGAAAATGTTATCTACGATGTCCAAACAAGTACCATATTCAAAAAAAATAAATCAAAGAAAAATTCATGCAATCATCTAAACAAAATCTAAGATGTTTGCTATTTGCTAAATAAAACTTGATTTAATACAAAACACAAATTAACATTTATTTCACATAAAAGAACTGCATACAATTATTTTCCATAAAAAATATTTCTAAATCAAGTTGAGTTTTACATTGGCATAGTCTTATATGGTTATCATAAAAATTATAGTTCATATCAAATGTACAAAAATACAGCCTAAAAGATTAGTTTAAATTTACATTGAATTATCTGCCTTAGTTACTGTTGACTAATGGGTTGTTAATTTGAAACCTACCGTATATTCTTGTGTATATATTCCTGATGATGCATAATTAATCTTGAAATATTGAATCAAATGTCAATGATGTGTACAGTATCTCATTTCAAGTATGTATTATACTTTTCTAAGTTTAAACTTCAAAAATATTTTGCAAAAATTTGTCTTAAGTGCAGGTTATAACAAAAGGAGAATTTGTATCCATTAAGTATTGGAAAAATCAAGGTAAATTTGAGGTTATGACGATGAAGAAATACATTCAATGTATGTATTGGTTTCTACAACCATTTTTATGGGCATTAATGCAGGGCCATAGCAGGTGGTAGATGATGTATTCACCTCATCTGAATTTCGCCACATTCCTCAAATATGGTAGTTTTTTTTTTCTTTACACAAGTTACTATAAGAAACAGCAATGCCTTCTGCAGACTTTCAACTATGGCTACGGCTCTGTAAATGTAGTGCTGGTTGTCAGCAAAGAATATGAGTTGACAATAAGAGGAGGAGGAGCAAGTCATTGAACGAGCAACACCAAGTCCACAAGCACTTTGAGCACTGTGTTGGATGCAGTGCACTATAAAACATTTTAAACTTATTAAAGGGCTCATACACCTTAAAACAAGTAAAATTCAAGGACATTCCAGGTCATATTTTCTAAATTTCAAGGACACTCAGTCAATAATCTTGCCATGCGTGGTTCAAAAAAATAAAAATGGACCTTTGGAGTTTAATGAAAATTGCAGTTTTACCTAAACTAAATTTCAATATCATGAAATTTCCAGGACCTTCAAGGACAATTAGCACATTCCAGGAGTTCCAGTACTGGAAAGTGCATGTTTGTTTTTCCAGGACTTTCAAGGAATTCAGGGATGTGTATGAACCCTGTTATTATTAATAGCGCACCATCTTTTGGATGAGATATTAAGCCATTGGTCCCGTGTACAATATGGCTCATGTGTATGTTACGAAACGACGAACGAAATATTCCAATCCAACCAAATGAATACTGTGAGTAATATCATCAACTTATAATCATGATTAACCATGATACATTTTAAATATTTATTATGACTGTCTGTGAAACTGGGGATATACAGTAATATACATTATGCCTTTTCCACAAAATTCCTCAAAACTTTGTCAAAATCAGGAGTAAAAAAATATCCAGATTTACTTATACACAAAAATATATGGTAATTATATAATATATTGCTATAAAAAGAAATGTCCAAAATGTTATGTTAAAGTTAGTTGTGGTAAAAAAAAAATTGTAAATTTTAGTTATTTCACCTAATAAATACACAATGGCATACAAAACGAGAACAACCAGGCAATTAAATTTATTTTATCTATACACAGATTAATCTACCTGATTATAATTTAAAGTTATTTTTTTAAACAAATATGTATATATGTATACTCAAGCTGTTGAGCTGTAATAAAAATAGCACCACAGAAATAAAAAATAAGGTAAAAGTGATAATTTTCGTGTGTGTAATTTTCGCATTTTCGAGCCAATTACAATATTCGCACATTTTTATTTTTGTGAAATTAAATTTCTGCTACACAAATTTTTAAATTTCTGCAATATTTAAACTTTCGCAGTTACTCCTTTGCATGTGGAAAGTGTGAAAATTAATCAACGATGAAAATTATCACGTTTGAGACGATTGGGTTGGACGTAATTAAAACTCATCGTGCTTAATTAGGGCTTCTCCAAAGTCTGTAACCTGACTGCCAACAAATAAATCGTATTGGTCCATGATTTCTTGTTTGGTAAGTTTTTTATCCTGAAAAACAAAATAATCAATATTTAACCAGATAATAAGGTTTCTATTATACAAAAAAAATTAAATAAACCAACACCAATATAGCTTTTTAATGCCGGTAGTATCATATCATGGCAACTTAGAATTGGCTCCAGAACATCTGCGGATCACTCTGATCATCCAACAAGGGACTTCTGATTGTTCTAAAAGTTCGCACCAAAACGTTTGGCAATAGAGGATTTTCCACTATTGCGCCGAAACTATAGAATGCATTACCAATTAAAATTTGAAGTGCAATCTCATTAAATTATTTTAAATCGCATGTAAAAACCTTTTAATCTTTTTTTTTAAAATTTTTTTGATAAAAAGTCTTTTTAATCTTGCTTTTAATAAATAAATGATGTGATAATATGAGCATTTATAGCGTATTTCCATACGTTCAATGATGATACATTCAGGCTAATTTTACTTTTGTAAATTTTACCGTACTTTTTAATGAATGTCATCTACATTTTATATTGCATTTTAAATTTTTAACACTTCTATGAATTGTATTTGGTATTGAAAGTGTACGTAAACTTATTCTTCTTTTATTGTATGGGCTATTTTTATTTTTAAAATTTTAACATAATTTCAATGTAGTTTTAATGAACCCTCGATATTTTTATTTTTTATGATTTTGAAAGTGTAATTTAGCTGTTTGTTGTACTAATGGGGATGGTTGTTTTACTTTGAGATGTCATTGATGTGTTTTGCACTATACAAGAACTTTATATTATTATTTATTATTAAACAGAGGTCACTTAAGCACAACTGGCCCAGGGACTACATCAGCAACAATGCACTATAACACCACTAGAGTGTTTATTTATTTGGCACAACTGGCCCAGGGATTACATCAGCAACAATGCACCATAACACCACTAGAGTATTTATTTGGCACAACTGGCCCAGGGACTACATTAGCAACAATGCACCATAACACCACTAAAGTGTTTATTTATTTGGCACAACTGGCCCAGCAACTACATCAGCAACAATGCACCATAACACCACTAGAGTGTAAACTATTTATTTGGCACAACTGGCCCAGGGACTACATCAGCAACAATGCACCATAACACCACTAGAGTGTTTATTTATTGGACAAAACTGGCCCAGCGACTACATCATGCGCCATAACACCACTAGAGTGCCCGCAGTCCCTGGAACATATAACTGATTACATTTAAAATTAATTTACAATTGTTATAATTAAGTAAATCATATTCAGCTACTAAACAAATACTGTTGTAACTAAATTACTGTAGTAACTGAAGCAGGCTAATTTTGAAATGGTAAACCTTTTTCTAGATTTTGGTGCTTTAGACAAATTCTCTCCCAAAACATGCCACAATTTGGATCATCAATTTTGTTTAGTTTTTTGAAGATTTTACTTTTGTTTACTTTGGTTTTATTATTTTGAGATTTAAAAAGGTCTGGTTTAGAGTGAAATTCGGTTTTCTGCGTGGTCAGTTTTAGAAGATTTTACTGCAGTTTAGGCTCTGTCCAGTCTATTAATTTTTTTGACAACAAAACTTTCATAAACCCATATATGGTAAGGACATGTCCATGTATGGTTATGACATAATGCATTCATGACCTCTATTTTCCCTATTCCCCATACTCCATCTGTTTCATGCTACAAAAACTTGGACTTGAAGATTTAGTTTTTTATTACGGTTTAATTTTTACAGGTAAAAAACCACCATAGTTAAAATGTTTATTCTACTTACGTCATCTTTATCCGATTCGTGAATTAAATGCCTGGCTTCTGCTAATGCGTGATCATAATCTCTTGGCATAATCCAGTCACCGACTTCGCTTCTGTCCATCTTCCCGTCGCTGTTTTTGTCACGGTACTGATCAAATTGCTCACGCTCTGTTTTTACCCAATCTGGTTCTTCCTCTCCATTTTCAGCAACAAACATATCACCTGACAAATAAAATAAGTAGATATTTTGTAATGTAATGTAGTTGTTATATAGTGCTTAATACAAAGACAACGAAGGTCTCAAGGACCGTGTGGTTACGTGACCAGGAATTCATGGAAAAAATAAATTTCTGGCCTAGCCTATTTAAGCTAGGGGCGGATGCAGACTTTTGGGAAAGGGGGGTGAACGGTAGAGAGTCAGAGTTTTAGGGGGTCCGGGGACATGATCCCCTAGACAATTTGGTCTTTAGATGCCCGGAAATTGCCTCATGGGCATGTTAAAGGATCAATTCTTGCTGAATATTTTCGTATTATAGACAATGTTATATATATTTATAATATTTTTACTTTCCAAAAGAGGGGGCTGCCTCCCCCCACCTTAAATCCGCCCCTGTAAGCCTAGTGAAAAACACTAATACAGTTTCCAATAGTTTGCCATGATCATAGCACTAGCACATGGAAACCAAAAGTAGTTTACTATGATATTTAAAATCATGTGACCTACATGTACTCAAATCTAAATCTATGAGTATGAGAAACCAGGCAAGCTGCCATGTTTAATAAAATTAAGGGCCCGTGAAAATAAAGGGTTTTACAGTATTAAGTGAGGCGATTGTAGTCAGAAAGCATAAATTAAATTAGAATTTCTACCAATTAACTCTCCTCTCCTTTTGTCTGGTTTTCCATACAGTTCAACTTAATTCACTGAGTTCATTTACATTGGTTTATTAGCTGATCTGCTACATAGCAGATCAGCTATTGTTGTTGTAAGAGATCTTTTTTTTTTCATAATTACAGACAATAAACTTCAAGTCCATGTGCACATTTAGGTTCCCTAACATCCAGTGTGCGCGAAGTGGTGCGCGTGTACGCGAGCGATAATTTTTCTAATGAAAAAGATGAATTTTAATTTCAAATCGAAAATCTTTGAGGCTCTTTGGTCTTGTAGTCGAATTTTTATGGACATAATATTCTGAAAGAATATCAAACGTAGGTATAAATCCATGTATGGCAAATGCAAATATGTCTTTGTGACGTCACCATATTTGCATTTTAATTCAACATAGTAAAAATTTTATGGTATTTGATCATATTAATTTTCGGCATATCTGCGTTATTACTCGTCGAATTTCATTTAAAATTCAGTGTGTTATGGCGGAAACAATTCTCTTTCTGGAAAGCACCATTCTTTTCCATTCATTTTGCATTTTGACTACGTCATCATAGTTTTACACATGAATTTAACTAAAGGTAACTGCAGATCAGCTAACTCGTCAAAGTGACGAGTTCAGTTCTAGTTGATTTTGGAACTTTAAAACACTGGTGCAAGGTACTCTTTTTTCTCCTACAGTTGAACCTCTCGTAAGCGGACACCCTCGAGACCGGAAAAAATATCCCCTAAAGGGAAGTGTTCGCTTCTGGAAATTTCAGCTGAAGGCCAAACTTTGTAAAATAAAAAACATACACTTAATTCACGAAATTCTCAACATAAATGACCTCACAAATTTTTAGGAACTACATTCTATTTTATATAAGCCTACAGTATATATTTTAACCGCTCGGCCACACAACTATGCGAGTTGTATGGTCGAGCAGTTAAAGCAGGGGAACTGTGAACCATGCAAAAATAACAGCACAGGTTCGAGACCCGCTTGCACCATGTTCTGGTGGTGGAACAAGTCTTCTCAGATAAGGACTATAATTTATAAACCATAGGCCCAATGCACAGAAACGACTCTTGTGCACTATAAAGAACCCAGTACATCTATTGAGACGAGTAGGGGATTACCCCGGTATACTGGTCCATACACGAGCCCTGCCGTGGACAAAAGGATGTGCGCTAATATAGTAGCTGCAAAGAACATGACGTGACCCTTAGGGGAGTAGTAAGTAATTGACTGTGCAACATCAAGTCCACTGTGCCTTTGATGATTTGTTTTGAATTTGAATTGGCGCAATATAAATGTCTAAATATTATAGATCATCTGATAACGTTAATTAAAACAATGTGAAGGGCATTTTGAAATTAATGTAAACCATCTTTTAATGTGTATCATATGGCCTTAAAGTCTCCACTTACCAATATATTCTTCAAGGGAGACTTCTCCATCTTTATTCTTATCAATATCTTCCATCGTCTCATCAATTACAACATCTCGCATGAAATCAAACTCCTCGGGATGAAGGAATGCAGAGAATTCCTTCTTGTCTAAATTACCATCACCATTGGTGTCGGCTCCATTCCAACGCCTTCTATCTCGCTTGATCATCTCTTTGAAGTCGATTTGCTCAGCTTCATCAAGTTTTAAAAGTTCTTCCTCTATTAAAATCAAATTATCATTAGTTTTAAGAGAAACATTTTTTAAACCTTGTTTCACATAATTTTTGTAGCCAATCTAAAGGGAGGTCAGAATAAAAAGATTTTATTTTTCACTTAGCAAGTCATATCACACTGAGTGGAAGATAACATAAAAAGAAACAATTTTTTAGGAGGGGGGAAATATTATAACTAATTATTAACACAATATTTGCATTTTCAGAAAAACACAAGCATATGAATTATTTTTTAAAAATTTTTATTCAATGAATATTCATTAATTATATCAGATAAGCGGAGGATAGATAAAAATAAACATTTTTCTTTTAAACAAATATTATAAATAATGATTACTAACACACTATTTGCATCTTCATAAAAATGCATGCATGCATGCAGAATCCATGAATTGAAAGTTGGAATTCAAAAACTGAATTGTATGTCAGAGGGTTTACAAACAGGCCAAAAATAAAATTGCCTATTTATTTTAAATTCTAACTTTAAATTGTTCCTGACTTCACTAAATTCACAGCACAGCAAAAAGATGAAAATGACTATCTCCAATACTTTCAAGTCAGTTTCATTCTTCTGCTTTCTCTCACTTTGAAAAAATCTAGAAACCTCGAGGTTGTGTACATTTACCACCATCCTTTAATATAAACAATAACATTATTAAGGAGATCTGAACAGTGTGTGTCAGATCAGTGTGTCAGAAGGCTGACAATCTCTATTGTATTAGTGGTTGGGCTGCAGTGGTTGTGCTTTACACTTCCAATCAGGTGGTGTCAACATATTGTACATTACCAAGTGAGCAAAAACTCCCATTCGCATTATGCTACAGAAACTGGGATATTACTCTAGCCATATGAGTCCTTATTTATTTAGAAAGAATTAGTTTTTTTCTATGCTTATAATAAGGGATAATATCAAAATTATTCTACTGCAGCTACTGCAGTAATCCAGTGTTATCCACTATGTCTACTGCAGTAACTTCAACAGTCACAGATATGAATATATATTTGTCAGTTAATGGACTGATAACTTGCAATTAACAGAGAGAAACTTATGACGTAAACTAAATTTATACTGTAGTTCTCTAATTCTAATACTGCAGTAACTGCAGTATAAGAGTTTGAGCTGATCCATAGAGAGTACAATATAGGAAGAAATGATAGTGCAAACATCTTTTTGAGTAAAATACAAAAAAAGTGCTTGATTATCTGAAAGTTTCAAACCACCAAAAGAAAGAAAGAAAGTGGCAGCATTCTCACCAGTAGTGGCGTATGTAGACTGGATGTATTCGTCCCATGTCACATAGTTGTCACTATCGGTATTATGCATTTGCCAACGTTCGTTTGAGTGATCATTAACATAGCGATTCTGTATGGTTAAAGCATAAACACCACACTTTATCAGTATACACTAAAAAAGCTATCAACAATGCTAATACATAAACACAATTGTCTTAATTATCCAGAAAAAGTTGTCATTCTAATGATGTCTTGTCACGTAAAAATGAAAAAGGATCTTAAGGAAAAAATGAGTGTATCAAATGTTTTTACAATGTTTTTAGTGCCAGAAAAAAAACAAAATGAAGGTGTTCTTTATCTTTTAGAATTATGATAAGCAAAATTAGGAAAATTTATTTTCTATTATAAACTGTACACCCCAGTTCATTCAATAAGGTGTTTCTTCAATTTTCTTAATAATTTTATTTTTTTTTCGCTCTTACTGAAATGACAATACTATACATCTTTAAACAAAGAAGGCAGAAGGAAAATGAACTGCAATTACAAGTTTACATCAGACATAGAGTGAGGAATAGAATTTGAGTAAACCACAATAACACTGGTTATTTCTTATAAACAATTTAAAAAATTTAATTAGGATATGGAAAATGTGCAATCAAGAAAATGCGGGATGGGTTTGTTGTGTTAAGGTATCAGCATGTTGATAGGCTGTATGTATTAAAATTTATTCTCACCAGGTAGACCGCTATACGAGGTTTTATTATATTCATCAAATGTAATTTTATCATCCCCATCCACATTGTGCCCTGCCCACTGGCTGTCAACATCTTTAAATACATAATTTTTCTGAAAATTAAATTATGAAAACAAAAGTGTTTATCAGATGTTAAATTTGAATTGATTTGCTATGCATGCAAATATTGAAGCCAAATATGTAATTTTTCATGCAAACTTAATTATTTGAATATGACAATGCCATCTTGTACATGACAGATGTAATATATTTTATGTAATTTATGTCAAAATTAAAATTACAAATAGCGTAAATTAGCACAAAATAAGCAGAATAATGTTACATAAAACATTTGTGATAATACTGAGATAAAGGATTAAAATTGTATATGCCTCCAACGAAGGTATTTAAAAAAACTGTACTTTACACTTCAAATAAAAATAGCCTGATGTTTGAACACATGTGCAAATAAACTTAAGGATTAACTTTAATTGCACAGGTTTCAGTCTTACTGCATGAAAATCAACAATCATCACCCATTAATTCTAATTTCCAAATAGTAAATAATTCCTTGAGTTAAATAAAAAATTGAATACGTACATGTGTGGCGTTTCGGCACATACTGTAACCTACAGTACAAACCTTTCTCAGACAATGACTGGAATGGAAAGATAGTTCTGGATGGCTTGTGAACTTGTCTATGACCAGGAATTTAAAGGCCAGGTTCACCCAAAAAATTACTATTTTATTATATGTTTTAGTTAATCATAAAACATATATTCAGCCGTATTTGGGAATTTTTAGGATTTTTCCCCTTGAAAAAAAAATATATATATAAAAATAAACACTAGATTTCATTCCTATTCTTTTACACACAAAATAACAACGTGTGTAATTTTTATTATCAAACAAAACTTAAACACTATAAGAAAACATCAAAAATTAACAATTTTGGTTAAAACACACAAGAATAGTATTTTTCTATATATATTTAGAATGACCGTTGATTTTTCACAATTTATTTAAAATACCCCTCTTTCAGACATCTCTATGTAAAAGAATAGGAATTCTATCTTGTAATTTTAAACATCCCTCACTTACCAATGTTTTGTCTATTTCACCAATAATTATGATATCTAAATAAATCATAAAAATTCAGAAACAGGGCTGATACTTTCTATGATATACTAAAACATACAAGGAAGATAATTTTTTTTGGGTGAACCGGCCCTTTAAGGAAAAATGAGGTGGTTGTATAGATTTGACATTTCTGGATGTTGAAGGTGGAAGACAAGATCACTAATCATCCAATAGTCAACTAGCTTACCACATACCATTTATTGTTTAAGGAAGGTTTGTAGGCTATGGACGGATATTTAATTTTTGGTTTAAGTACAGTACTGTACTCAAAAACGAGATGAAATTATTTGATCTTTTCAGACCAAGGTTTTGTGTCTGAAAGGAAACGTATGTAGCTGTAGGTACAATTCACTACCAAGGTTTGATTACTGTAGTACCAGTCTATACCTGTAGGTCAACATTTATCAGTTAAATTTGGTGGACTCCAGAAATAATACAAAACCAATAAATAAAGGAGAATAATTCAATACTGAAGTTTATATAATTGTTCAGGTGCAATGGATTTGTAGAACAAATAAAAACACATGCATTAAACTAGATTTAAACCAGGTTCAAATTTTATTTTATTTCAACCACACTGGAATATAGTGTGAATTAATATAATATAAATACAAAGATGAAACTATTTTAAAAACCTTTTATTTACAGGGGCAGACCCAGAAATTTTCAAACGGTGGGGAAGGTAGGGGGGTCACAGACCAGATCCATTCATTACAGTTGGATGAACACAGAAAGACTGACTGCGCTTTCCATAGAAAATTTGTGAAAATAATATAGCTCCAGATGATCATACAGAGCATCTTGGACTATACAGTCGAAAATTGATATTGAATACATTTTGCTTTTTATAGTAAATAATTCTTTTTACAGTGATAAAAACACTCATTTAATAATATATTACAGTACTATATTAGATTAATGTGTTTTTAAAAGGATAAAAATTGGTAAACTGTTACACTATGTAATTTTATATTTTACTCAGTTAGAAAGGTATAAATAATTATGCCACGTTACTCTATTTCTATCAGCACACTAATCAATTGACCTCTGAATGATAAAAACTCAAAGGTCACTAATTAAGGTCATGATGTGGCAGTAAAAACAACCATACAATTATCAAATTAATTGTTTAATTTCTTTTTTTTTTTAATCTAATATTTCATAATACATTCAAAAACAGTACTGATGTGATGAAAGGCAATGGATGGGGGGGGGGGGGATGATTATCCCTAAACTGGATTACCCAATGGAAGGCCTTGAGCTGAGCTGCTTTATTAAAATCTTCAGAATTTGATGTTAAAAATTTGTCAGAATGTTATGTTTGATATTACAACATGCCATGTAAAACTTACCTGTTGCTCCTCAATCCAAACTTTTAATTCATTTACATCCACTTTGCCATCACCATTAGTATCAATCTTGTCAACAATTTTACTGAAAATCCAAGTCAACATTATCAAATTAAAGTAAGACAGTGGTGTATCCAGGGGTGCTTTGGATGCTCTTGCACCCATTTCAGAGGTAGAAAAAAATAAAACTAGCATACGCTGTATACTGTAAATATAAAGTTTGTGACTTTGAGAACCTCTACACCCTCTTCAAAGGAAATGAGCATCCCTGTTTGCAGAAAAAGAACTATAATGTTATACCTGCCAACTCTCACGCAATGCGTGAGTCTCACGCATCGGAGCCTATTTTTGACGTCTCACGCATTAGCAGAATTCTCACTCATAAACATTCATTTCAATAGTTTTTCTCACGCATGACACAATATGATGCAAAATACTGTAAAAACCGCCCCAAAACAGCGATAATTATAGCCCAAAAATGGTCAGATGACGTTTTTTTTTTTTTTTTGCTTGACAGATCGAAATATGGGAGAAGATGTGGCCCAGGTAGAGGTGGTGGGGTTTGTCTTACTCATTGGAGCCAAAAAAAGTTGGCAGGTATATAAAGTCAGAGCAAAAGAAACAAATTTAAATATTGTACTATAAAAAGGGTCTTAGGGGAAAACTGTTTTTTGGTTTTATTTTAGGTTTTTGTTATTTGCTTGTCAAAATCCTATCAGGGTTGAGCACCCCTTCCCCAATTCCTGGATATGCATAAACATGGATGTTATTATTATCGGGCAAAATTGAGCGGAGCGCTACTTATCATCAGTATTTTCCTTCCAGTCACAATAAATTTATTTTAAGGTACTTCACCCAGCCTAGTTCAAACCTGCCACCACCCTAAGCCTCTGAATAATGTCAAAATACAGGTTTTAATCCCTTTCCAACACACCATTAAATATCCCCTCCCCTACCTAGCAACCCTAACAGTTAGGCAGCAGGCTACCACTTTTTTCACTTTCCTACCTCCTGCCGATATATCAAGTTGTCAGAGCTTCCTAGTCTCCAAGATTGTTCTGGAATCTCCAGAATTTTTAGATCATCTTCCGAGCTACCGGAATCAGCAAATTTTCTCCATGGATTTAGTCTTCTCCAGGAAATTCTCCAGGTTTTATGAAAGCTTCATAAATTTCAGCATTATTGGCATGCATTTTATTTTAATGTACATTGACAATAAGTAGTCATGAAGTTTAGTAATGTTTTGGTGAACAGTAATAGCAAACAGTGACAAAATACAGTATTTCAAAAAAACTGTAGTTTCATAATAAACACTGTGTTGAGATTATACATAACCTACTTGTACACACGTTTTAGGAAGGGTTCATATTATTATAAATGGTGATCAGACGACCAGAAAAAATCTCGAGGATTTGAGTAATTTTTACAACTTGGGACCCTTGAGTTGTTCCTACCGCTTTTCAAAAACAAGCTCAAATCGATATACCAGTACTCCATGGTCTATTGTTTGTTCATTATAGCATGTATTTTTTGTATGTAGTCACTCATGAGTAACAATTGCAGTGGCGGATCCAAGGGGGGTCCTGGGGGTCACATGACCCCCTTGGCGAAATTTTGAGGGTCACAAGGCCTGTGTGACACCCTAATAAATTTCAAATAATAAAATGTGAATGTGATTTACTTGTAGTAATTAAATTTAAATTAAATTCTTGTTGCTTAGGAAGTATAAGGATTAATGGTGGCACACTTTACCATAACTTTAATTCATACAATTCCGTTAAATTTACCACGGGTGACATTAAATGAGCCAGGCGCGGATTTAGGGGGGGCACAACCGATGCGCGCCCCCTACTAAGGTAGTTGCACCGGGCCCGAAATCTACCATAAAAACCCAAAATACGGTACTAGGGCACTAAATTAGGTAGTTGACCGTTTTCCTGTGGTTTTTTTTTTTGCTTTTTTTTTTTGCTCGTTAGAAAAATTGCCAACACGCCCACCCGGAGTGGAAAAGTGTGACCCCCCTTTCGGTGGATCCTGGATCCGCCATTGAATTGTATTGTTGTCATACAACGCATTAGCCTGACCCACCATTAATAAACTAATGTTACCCTCTATAAGCATTTATGTACAGTATTAACCACTCATTACTCTGGAGTGAATCAAAGGACAGCAAAACAACAATAACCTACTATCCAATGAAGATTGTGAATGGTTAAGGTGTAAAAAAGGACACCAACCTTCATTAGTTTATTGGGAGCTTGGTAGCCTAATGCAGCATAAATGACTGTGTACTATGATGTTCTTAAATTACAAAAAAAGACCCAACATATTTTTCTTGGCATTATGATGATACCAATAATATACAGTAGTTACCAACTTTGTAGAACTACACTAGACTAGCTCTATGTATTATGTATAAAAAACAATTGGACAATTTTTTTCAGATGAAAAAAGAAAAGAAAAGAACTGAAAACTGACAATTTATATCAGATCAGATTAAAACTAAATTTATTTTAAAATTAGAACATACTGTACACATAGTTAGTTCATGGAGGTATTACAAGACACTTATGTGAACTATTAAAAGTAAAATTATCAAAATTAATTACAGTATAATATATTCTGAGAATTTTATATATGAAATTATAGAATCAAAAATTTACAGATGTGTCATTTTTAATCAATGTCAGGAAAAATTAGCTTTGCTTCTTATTTTAAAGACCAACATTATTTAATAGCCATAATAATAATTCACAGTATCACATGGGATAAAAACCAGGATGATACAAACCAAATTTAAATAACATAATTAATATTGAGAATCAAGTAGTTTAAAAGGAGAGAGCTTCATTGTGAAGGTTAAAAATAGCATTTCTTAGCCAACGTGGCAAGGTGCTTAAAGACAGGGTCATCTGCTATGAGTGTAGTAGAGGAAATTAGATCACCAGGTTGCTATAGCAACAGTGCCTTGATTGGTTGATTCACCTTCATCAGTTCATCACTACCATACATGTGCCCAAAGCAAACAAGTCAAATACGGCATTCATTCATTATACTCTTTTATAAATTATATTGATAACTGAATATTTAAATACAATGATTGTTAAAATTGACATGCACTATTACATAAAAGAAATCATTAATCATAAACATTATTTCATTCATAATTTTGTTAATTTAATTATGAACATAACAAATGAAAAAAAAAACAGTATGGATTTTTATATTATGAAAGTACTATGCTGCTCATCAGATTTTGTTATTATTTAAAGTGTTACTGTATATAAAGGAGTAATTATTTATTATTAAACAATCGATAGACAAATTCAGTTTGAAGAAAATCAAAATGATGGCATGCAATGTGCAAAATTGTTTAATATATTGTAGTTGCATAAGACTAAAATTTTTTTAATTATATATAATTAATAAATTCTGAAAGATTGAATACTGAATATATAGGCCGCCTAGGTAGTAAATATATTTTTGATAATTAAAAAATATACACCAAAATAATCAATAAAAGAACTAAAAATTGTTAATAATACAGCCTGTTTCATAATACACTTTCTGCTTAATTAAAAGCATTAATAAGAAATGAATTTTATCTCGCCATGTGTGAAAAAAGGTGATTCATTGTATTTCAATAATTTAACCATGCGATGCTTCAACAATCATCAATTCAACCATGTATTGCATAGGCTTACTAGTATTTGATATTTTATGTGATTGTATTTATAACAATACAAGCAAAACATGCTACATTCTGTTTTATATCTGAAAATACATCATGAAACTTACCCAAGTCGAGCCTTGCTTTCTTCCGGGCTCAGATCTTCGAATGTTCTTGCCTCTTCTTCTCCTAAAAATGCATCATGATCATAATCAGTATTGTGACCATCACCATCAAAATGATCTTCATGACTTAATTTTGTATCTTTAACACGGTCTTTACCATGATTGTCTGCAGGCTTGGCAGCGACCATCCCGATCAAAAGACAGGCTAGGCTGAGCTTGGCGATGTTCTTCATCTTCTTCAATGGATTTTCTTCCCGCACTTGAGTGTCTGTATTCACGTCTTGCTTCTTGGATGGATCTGCTGCTGAAGAAAGGTGTGAGATCTCAATATACGATGGAACGAATCTGAAAAAGATCGTTATTAAATATAGGACTCAGTATTAAACTTGTGTCAGAACCACTACAATGGTTTCATCTATTTCTAAATTAATACTGAAAATAATTGAAATACTCACCTCCCAAATTTTTACGACGACGATAAGCATCAACTTGTGTGTGTATACTTCGTGTCAATGTGCCAGCGTGGAGAAATTAATTGACGAATCACAGCCAGCAAATTAGATCACGTGTAAATATATGCCAAATCATATGTAAGCTTCTGTAAGGCTCGTTTAAATTACTCTGCAACCAAGTTTCTATACTACGAATGTTTTCATTGGTCAAATTGGGTCGCGTTGTCAGTGTTGGGTGTTAAAGCGTTGTGATTGGCCAAATGTGGCCACGTTTCAGTCTCCCAGGGGCGTACTATTTCAATCGCCACACGCGGGATGGGAGGAAGTCTACCAGTATATTAACAAAAGTAAACAAAAGGAACGTGGTTTTAAAAGGAAGCTGACGTGTTTTGAAACTATAAAGCATGGAGGGATCCGGACGGTTGTCAAAATGATGCAAGATTTTATCTAATTTCATTAGCCTCATGAATAGTTCTTGGTCGAAAATATTATTTCATCAGAATAATAAACAGCTAGCACGCTTTCTTTAACGTTATGAAACGCTTTACTTTTCAACTCTAGGTGATCGTAATCGGAACTATTCAATTAAACTGCTTTAAAAATTGTTAAAATTGATGAAGTAAAAAATATACCAACTTCCGCAACACCATGACCGGGACTGAGGTGCGGAAATCTTAGTACAAATTTAAACAGGCACGGATCCAGGACAGGGGCAGATCCAGGACAGGGGCGGATACAAGACAGGGGCGGATCCATGACAGTGCGGATCCAGGACAGGGACGGATCCAGGACAGGGGCGGATCCAGGACAGGGCGGATCCAAGACAGGGGCGGATACATGACAGGGGCGGATCCAGGAAAGGGCGGATCTAGGGCGGACACAGGACAGGGGCGGATACAGGACAGGGCGGATTCATGATCCAGCAGATAAAGGGGGGACGCACCCAGGATCCAGCAAGTAAAGGGGGACGCACCCAGGATCCAGCAAATAAAGGCGGGGAACGTACTTTCCCAGGTCCAAGTGGGCGTAGTTACCGGTTGATCGGACAAGCAAAAAACGTTTTATTTTCTGGGCATTTGCTTTCTTTCTCACGTTTTTATAATTTGCTGTGTTTTGCGCCACTTTAACCAGCCATGTTGATATTTGATTTTTAAGGGCCATTTAGAGGGCGCACGTATAATGGGGAGGATATAACTTACGATATTAAGGCTTCTGCATATCAAAACGCACTTGCCCCGACGCAATTTTTATAATAATTGGCCACATCATTATATTAACTTTTAAAGACACATTTGAGTCCATCAAAATCGCAATTTCAGCCAGACTTCTGCATAAACAATTGAAAGTTTGTGACCGAACATTTAACAATGAAACCTTTTGGAAAAGCACGTGTATTTAATTAGCTTTTTGAAGTGTCACAATATAACACGATTTATCATAACGAAAAAAACCAGATCTGAACTGAGAGAGATGCGACATTTTATAATATCGACTACCATTATCGGAATGACACACTAAAGCATATTCGGTTGAAATTATATTTTTTCACCTCTTTAGCCCGTACCCAGGACCGTTTGAAGAGGGTTCGGTGTGAAGAAGACGATCCAGACATGGGTCTGGGTGGGAAAACTTCAGAATAATGACTTGGCGCGCATGTACGGGGGTTCACGGTCAAAATTGTTTAAATGCGGATGGATGCGCCCCTCACACAAAGAAAACTGAGATGGTCTGGTCATGTCTCCCGCATGAATGACTCGACGGGGAACTTAGCCGGCCAAGGAGTGAGAAAAAAACGTCCATAAGAGAGACTGTCTAAAAAGACATCTGAAGCAGACTGATGTATACCTGTACCAGGTCACAAAATGTCCGACGCCAGATACATCACAGGCCCGTAGCCAGGGGGTTCCTGGGGGTTCGTACGAACCCCCCCCCCTCTTTTTCAGCGAATCCCCTTTAAAAAACGAACCCCCACCCTACCAATATCGAACCCTTTTTTCTTATTTTCGCATGTATTATACTGCACTCATACTATTCTAAAATCAGCATCCATATCAGTTATATTATAACTAATATGCCAAATACACAGAGTACAGATCGGCTCCGTCCCCCGACACCCACAGGGGCATTTCCCCTTCACCCCTACCGGGGCCCTTAGGCGAACCCCCCTTTAGGGATACCTGGTTACGGGCCTGCATCATACTCAGATTGAGAGATAGCCATAGACCATATAAGGTATATTTCACTTTCAAAACATTATTATGTTTTTTCGCGGCTAATTATCGGTTCGATATGTACCGAATTTAATTACCCTCGGCCCACTGAAGTGGGGAGAGGGTATTGCCAAGAGCTCCGTCTGTCTGTCTGTGTGTGTCTGCATCCATATCTAAAACTAGTAATTACAAATTGTAAGTGAATGCTGCGAAGCAAATCCTAGAACATTCCCCCGGACTTCCCTAAAAAATTC
>JAOTQE010132875.1:0-12030 GCA_025631205.1 Nesometra sesokonis
GAATAGTAGGAATATTTTCAATCACGTGGCGCTCTTTCAACCAATCAGTGCAGTTTAAATGTTTGATGTAGAATATAATATACAGTATTTGTTAACTTATAATTATCATTTTTGTTATGCATAACTTTTATTTACCAAACAGACTAGTAATAGTTGCAACAAAAGTATTTTATTCCCATTTTCTCTTATATATAAGGCCCCGAGACCATGTTGTAGAAGATCCAAATCGGAATATAGGTTTAGGTGTTCGATGAGGATACGAAGCAGAAGCAGCCTTACAACCCTTTGAAATTTCGATTTAGATTTAGTTTTCAGTTTTTATTAGACGATGTTATACTTGTCCGATTTTTATTGGCCAAGTGAAAATTCTACTAATGTGTGAGAAAAGCTATGTACGCGTGAAACGTTCCAAATAGGTCTCATGGCTCCCCAGTCTCTATAATCCTGGAGTCTCTATGAATGTTGCATCACCTCCAGGGCTCCAAGAAAATACATAATTTTATCAAGGAATTTGCATTTGTTATGATTATCTCCAGGAATTTTGATAAATTAACAATATAAACAAAAGAATATTTAGTATTTTTCATTTATTTGGACGTATTAAATGGTTATTTGAAGGTTTGTCAGTAATTGTACCGAATATAATGGTAAACACGTTTTCATTTGTAATTTTATTCACAATAATCAAAGCATGTTTCATATAATTTCACGTTTAGATTCCAATAGAATACTCAAAACCAGTTACGAACGCTGGCCGACAAAATCTCTAAGATTTTCGGTTTTCCAACTTGGGAACTCTGAGGTTCCTAATGCGAAACCTCAGCGAGAGAGTTGGCAAGTATGTGGTTTGCACTTTTGATACTTAGAACTTGAAAATACCAACAAAACATTTGTGTTTGTATTAATATTAAACAAATATTTTGATAGTACTTTCCAAATAAGACATGTACGTATTATTATAAATATAGATATTGTTTGTTAACATTCATAAAGGTTGGCCATGCCTATTGGTTTTGTGTTGAAAAATTGTGATGTTAACATTTATCATCTGTAAGACAAATTTGGTGTGTGTGTTTTCTCCATGATTTTCTTAATAGTCTTCTATACACCCATACCTAAAAAGCCTCAACCTTGCCTCTGTTGTGTTTTGTGAATCCATGTTTCTGTATAGAGAAGGAGCAACAGTCATTAGCATCCAATCAGTCTAGTTCTCACTTCAATGTTGATCTTGAAATCAAAATGTTGGCCATATTCTCAAAAGTTGTTCTTGGTATACTTATTCTTCGTGCAATTTCACTGTCACGTTTAGCATTTCCAGTATCGTTTGTCCCAAATAAACACTGTACTGTATGCGTTGGATTGGTAAATGGGTCTTTTGTCTATCTTGATGGCGAGCTGTGGAATTGGAATAGGCTTGCCTAATGCCAGTACTGGACCACCTTATTGGTACTGCTTCCAAAGTTGTTCTTAATCGTTAAATTGCGCTAATATAAGATTGTGTCAAGTTAAAGCAGCTGCCTTTTGTTTCCGATAACTTAATTATTAGGTATAGTGACGTAAACCGGCATGTTTGTACTTTACCAGATGCTGGGTGCCCACTCGACTCACGCTTCACCACGATAATGAAAATTTATAAAAAGGGGCCCAGCAGGCAAAGGTTTTGATAATATCGAAAACCTATTTTCAGGGGATACCGAAAAATATTGAACTCGCTGTGGTAAATATTGAACTCGTCTTCATAATTACATGAAATCACTTTGAAGAGAATATGAATTGGCCTACTTTATACAACAAGAAAGACATCCCGTCCAACAGACATACATTTTAAAAATATTGTGCTTGAGTAACACAAATGTGGGGTGTCGCCACAAAATCAGTCTTGTACACAAAAATCCAAATTAAGTTATTCTTATAGGCCTACTTTATTTTATACCATGCAAATGAATCACACTTTCTTCTATTACATTCTTCTGAGAAGCATATCAACACGCATTGTTTGGTAATGCTTATTTAAACTGTAAATAATGTACATTTTGTGTTAGATTTTGGTAGCCATTTTGAAAACAATCCTTAATTTTTACTTATTTATTCAACGTTTTACACATATAACTTGTTTTTTTTTTGTCAATAACTCTAACGAAAACTAATGCAAACCTTAAACAAATCTACTTAAAATATCATTTAGGTCAATTTTAATACCAGATAGCCTATTTAGTCTTTCATTTAGACCAATTTAAATAATACTTATTGTTAAGGCCAACTTAAATGCTAGATAATCTTTTGAGAATGTCACTGAGCCCATACGGTTCATTTACAACGTCATTTTAGGTCAGTTTGAAAAAAATTAGCCTATTGTTGTCATGTCGGCTAATTTACAAAATACTACTTAAAATTTCAATTTGAATACCAGGCCTACAAAATAGTTAGTGACATTTTGGCTGACCAGTACCAGATAGCTAGTTAAAATGTCATTTGGGCTATAGCCTAATGAAAATGCAAGGCCTGTACTTGAAAATAACTTACGTACTCGAATCATTTTTGAATTAATAGGCCTACTGGATTTCCATGGCTACCATGTATGTTATATTTCTAGATTAATGACTTTGACATAGGGCCTATGTGTCATTATAAAAAATACAACGTTTATAGTATTGAATTCCTGTAACTATATCAAATAAGGACAATTAAAAAAATCGGCAGTATTTTGCATTATTTAGTCTAATTTGCATAATTTGTGTCTTGAATAACTTTAATTTTATTTTCCTTATTCTTAATTTTATGCAAATGAACAAAACGTTAAAATGTTATGGTTAATGATTAAATATTTATATAGCCGCAAATACTAAGGTCTCTATGCTCAAAGAATAAGTGAAAAGGAAAAAAATGAATCAGAAGGAACGAAATAGGTAAGTTTTCAAACGATGTTTGAAAACAGAAACAGAGGGTAAATCACAAATAGACAGTGGCAATGTAATGTAATGTAATTGTATTAATATAGCGCTTAATAGAAACTAATAATGTCTCAAAGAGCTGTGAAGAATAAAAACTAAGAATTTATTTATTTATAACTTATTTAGCCAGGAAGAATCAAAAGAGATCAGAAGGAATCAAATAGATGAGTCTTCAAACTAGTCTTAAAAGTCCTCACAAAAGGAGACTGACGATTGGAATCATGTGTTCCAAAGTTTAGGAGATGAAACAACGAATGCTCTTATCACCATATATTTTAAGACGACTGGGAAGGGTGATTAAGACTGAAGAATTGTCGATCTTAGGCCGTTTTCGCAGAAAAAAAAATATCCGATAAATTATCACGATAAAAATTATCCGATAAAAGTGCCGCAGAAACAGGTGTTTAACCTATTCTGACGTAATAAAATTATCCGATAATTATCCGATAATATTCCGATAATTATTCGATAATATTCCGATAATTGACCTAAATGAGATACTTTTTGTCTTTTGACACGGAGTCAACCTTGATCTTGCTTTTGCGTGGATTTCACCGCGGTGCAACCAGGGTGCCACGCGAGGAAAAGAGAAATCACCAAAAAATCACCGGAAGTTAGTGGACTCACAATGCATTGTGGTCTACACTGAGTTTGCGCAGTTGTGTTTTTTAAATTGATTTGATTGGATCTACGTCGTATCAAATCAGATATGTATGATGGTGATTGGTTATTTAGGCTGGTATTCTTGAAAGTTAGTACAGGACTAACCTTAAAACAGTGCTAGTTGATCATAGACTATCCATATACTCAGGTCCTCGGCAAACTAAATTTAGAATGCTTTAGTCCAGGGTTTATAACTGAACAAATGTTAGAAATCTTTGAGAATACCACAGGCTGATATTCTTGAAAATTAGTCCAGGACTAACTGTAAAACAGTACTAGGCCTAGTTGATCCTAGACTATCCATAAACTTAGGTCCTCGGCAAACTAAATTTAGAATGGTTTAGTCCAGGGTTTATAAATGAACAAAGGTTACAAAACCTTTGAGATATTCCCAGATTAAATCTGAACTTACTCCTGGACTAAAGTTAGTTCTCTTTCGAGAATACCAGCCTTTGTGATTTGTATGTGAACATGTTTAAATATGATGCGTTGTTTAATAGGTAGCCAGTGAAGTTTACGTAGGACAGGTGTCATATGCTCAAATCTATGTGTACGAGGAATCAGACGAGCTGCCATGTTTAATAAAAGTTGTAGGCTGTTTAATTTTTTGTCAGGGAGACAATTATAAGATATCATTACAATAATCTAACCGTGATGTTATAAGTGCATTGACTAGTTTAGTTAAACCCTGGTCTTCTGCTTGATATGCAGACGCCTATACCACTCAGCCACTGGGGCTACATGGCGAGTCCAAATTCGATTGGAATACAACTCTTCTCACATTCAACACCGTACGGCCTGACAACACTAGTCTTCTTGTACAGAGATCAATTTGATACACCTCTCATTGTAGATAAATCAGCTAGGCGGGACCTCAAACGAGCTCATGTTTATAATGTTATAATCAGAAGTGGTGTAAACCGCCAAGTATGATGGCGCTCGTGAAGCGATTTGTTATGCATGACAGTTTTGAATAACATGTAAATGAAATACCGGTATAAAAGCGACCTGTGCGTGAAGCTCAGTGTTGTTGAAGTCGACGGAACGGCATATGATGTGTTGTGTGTGTTGTTGTTTGCACAAGCCATGGTTGTTCTATTAAAGATTGTATTATTGTAATAGCTGGAGACTTGTCGTTATTTCGATTTGTGAACGGCATAACACAAGTATATGTATATTTAACCGTAACAATGGGGAAAATCCGACCAAGATAAAATGAATCTAATTTCGACTGAAATTAAATTTATGTATCTGCACCTAAGTCGCAGATGCGCAACAGACTATCGAAGATCTTCGAACAAAATAGCGGAACTGAATCTACCCTAAGGTGGTTGGTGGGACCAGCACGATCATAGAGTTGCAGTAGGCGAGTCGTGGTTTATACCACGACCAGGTATATACAAATATGATAATTTTGTATGCTGCTTGGTATTTGGAATATTGAAATGAGAAAAAAAAAATGCTTTGACAGTGAAAGCTCGAAAATATGTAATCTCTCTCGAATTGTGTCTAAAGAAACTCTACAATACAGAACTAATACTGTATGTGGTTTCGAGACATGATCGAAGATCTAAAGATACAATACCTATTGTGCAAAAATGGTGGCCCCGGATCTCGTAAGAGATGCGCAAAATAGCGAAGTTTCGCAAATTTACGAAAACGAAAACGTCATAAATTCTTGTAACGTTTGAATAGAACACCTTGAATATCTGTTACATTTGGTGAATATTTTAGGACGATCATCAACGATTTGGTAGGTGGAAAATTTGATATATTTTTAAACATATTTAGCAACTTTGAAAATTGGAAGTATGACGTATCCATTTTCGTTTTTGTATTTCGTAAGTTTGCGAAACCTCACTAATAACATAATGTAAACGTATTGGTGCAAGGCCATAAAAAACGGAAGGCGGCCAATAATGCTAAACTTAATAATCCGACAAAGATTAATAAAATGAATCGAATTTCGACTGAAATTAATGTAAATGTATCTGCAGACGGCCGTTTCACCCCTTAGGAATGATGAAAACAACAATTAAAGGTTATTAAGCAAGTTTTTTTAATCTTGATGTTAAATGTGAAAATGCAAAAAAAAAAAACCCAAAAAACAAACAAACAAACAAAAATGTTTAATTGCAAGAAAATAATAGGAAACTTATGGTATGGAAAATGAAATGATTATACTGTATAGTGGGAACAGTTGGCGCGGTTACGGTTCAGAATCCCTATCGAGAGGTCGGGAGTTCGTGACTCACTCATGCCAGTTGCGTGTGCACCTGAGCAATGCAGATTTACTCGCATTGCTTAAGCCGGGTACACACTGCGTCGTGTGACGGTTGTACGACGGTCCCAGGGTGCCTATAAAACGAAGACCTAAGACCTAAGACCCAAAAACGAAGACCCCCATTTTTTCTTTGTTGTTTGATTAATAATGCAGTTGACTGACAGAAAATCTTTGTTTTGTATATTGGGTCTATAAAACGAAGACCCAAAAACGAAGACTCCTGTGTTTTTTATGTTGGTATAATTGGTTAATTATTGGTATAATTATAGACACCCAATATAGGCCTAGGTGTCTACAAAACGAAGACCCAAACACGAAGACCCTTGATTATTTTGCCCTGAAATGTCGGAATAATGACAGGATGATGGTTTTCCGTTGGCCAGTATCATCTTCATGAATTAAAACAACATTTTTTGCTTGAAAATGTAGGAATAATGGCGAGATGATGACGATTTCCTGTTATAGCATGAGGAATGCATCATAAGTCAAATATTATTTGAGAAAACAGGAATTATGAAAACTCACGTTTATTTTGCAGGGAAATATCAGAATAAGGGCGATATGATAATTTTCGGTTAGCCTGTTGCATAATTAGTCAAACAAGACTGAAAAACAGGGGTCTTCGTTTTTGGGTTTTCGTTTTATAGACACCCAATATAGGTCTCTACAAAACGAAGACCCTTGATTATTTTGCTGGAAAATGTCGGATAATAGCGGGATGATGGTTTTGGGTTGGCCTGTATCATCACCAATTATACCAACATAAAAAACACAGGGGTCTTCCTTTTGGGGTCTTTGTTTTATAGACACCCAATATACAAAACGAAGACCCAAAAACAAAGATCCTTTATTATTTTGCTGGAAAATGTCAGAATAATGGCGGGACGATGATTTTCTGTCAGTCAACTACATTATTAATCAAACAACAACAAAAAAAAACCGGGGTCTTCGTTTTTAGGTCTTCGGTCTTCATTTTATAGGGGTGTCTATAAAACGAAGACCCTAAGTTATTTCGCTGGAAAATGTCGGAATAATGGCGAGGTGATGATTTTCTGTTAGAGTGACGCATCATGAGCCAAATAACAAAGAAAAAACAGGGGTCTTCGTTTTTGGGTCTTAGGTCTTAGGTCTTCGTTTTATAGGCACCCACGGTCACACGACTAAACCGTCTCTTCGGCCGATGATTTTTTTAGTGATTTCCCTGTTGATCCACTAAAAACCGCACGGCCGACGAGTAGCTTAAGTTTATCCACAGCATAACCTGTGATAGACTAGTGTTCCCGGGCGGTTTATCACGCTCTCATCCGCTTCACGCTGCTGAAACTGGAAATAAGCTCCACTCCTATGAGAAGACTGAGAAATGGATTTTTGTTTTTACTTTACTGTATTATGTAAGAATGGATTAATAAAAGGGGAAAAAAGCATTGGTTTTATCACGAAGGTGGCCAACACACATATTTCTTTAACAATCGATTTGGTTAAACTATACTAGGCTACTAGAAGCTTTAGAAGCCTTAAGTTAGGCTTTGTGTTCGAATCCGGGTTCTGTATGAGTTCCGTTGCCCTTGTCATTACAGGATATGCTTTGTAATTTTGAGGTTTCTTGGTAATAAATTTTGTAATACGACGTGTTGTTCATCCTGGTAAACTTTGTTTTTCAACACACATTACATGCACAAGTTGATTTTAACAATGTGATTAATTAAACTTCCAAAAACCCATAGACAATAATGTGTTGCATTTATATTTCGAGAGGATTTCCCCCAAAAATACCTGTCAATATAAGATATGTACGTAGTATTATAAATATAAATATTATTTATTAACATTCCCAACGATTGGCCATTCCTATTGGTGTATTGTGTATAAAACTGCGTTAGTTGGAATGTTACATACATTTTTACCCGTTTCTCCATTGCTGGCATATCACAATTCATTGTTTCTCCAGAGAGACTGTGCGCTCCCTGTTTTTCGTAGGCTCACGTGTTTCCATCTGTCAACAATAGTTTATATACTGTTATTACACAATGCCAAAAAATGTAGTAAAAAGGAACGTGTTGTGCGTTGCCATTATTGGAGTACTGGTTGTGGCAGTGTTGGCTGTTTTATGTAATGCATATGTTCGTCCGTACCTTCTGACGAAAAATTTTAAGGAAAGTGACTGTACTGTGTCTGGGTATAATGTTACCTATTATAACATTAAATGTAACTGTAGAACTACTGGTAGTAGGAGAACTAAAGTAACTATCTGCGACATTGGGTACTACCCGTGCTTGATGATAGAAGTCTCTTTCCTAGATTCCGATGCAATGGAGAGAACGGCTATTTTGTACGAAAGCGATACGAAATTTGCCGAAGACGATGAGGTAGGTTGGTCGGTTTCAGATTTCAACATGAGGGACCCACCCATTTTTTCAAACGAGGCTCAGAGCTTCTGATTAAATCTGATCTGAGAGGAGTTAGTAGGCTAGGTTTAGTGACGTATCTTCTTCATGTGCCATCTGCTCCTAGCAGCTCGGCTACCACCGGTCAGGGGACCTTTCCCCTCCAGTCGGAGAGAAATTTAGGTTTCGTCGGGGAAAATTGCCTTTGGAAGTGTCGACATGCGAAAAATCCCGTCTTGAAACGGATTTTGTCCTCCCTGTCGGGGATTGCGCTACCTGTCGAGGGAGTTGCCCTGCTGTCGGAGAAAGTCTGGTGCCGCCGCTGGTCCACTCCTCTGTTGTGTTTTGTAAATCCATGTTTCTGCACAGAATAGGAGCGACGACCATTAGCATCCAATCAGTCTAGTTCTCACTTCAATGTTAATCTTGAAATCAAAATGTTGGCCATAATTCTCAAAAGCTGTTCTTGGTATACCGGTACCTATTCTTCATGCAATTTCACTGTCACATTAGGCATTTTCAGTATCGTTTGCCACAAATAAACCATGCGTTGGACTTGGTAAATGGGTCTTCTGTCTATCTTGATGGTGAGTTGTGGAACTGGAATCCGCTTACCTATGCCATTGTTTTAGTCTTGGACCACCTTGTTAGTTTACTGCATCTCCAAGGTTGTACATAATCGTTACATTCCGCTAATATAAGACTGTGTCGATCTTCTGCATACCTCAGATTTTTTATACTAACTCCTCCCTTAAAAAAAACCAACACCCTCAAACAAGGTGGGTCTACCATGTTAAATTACTAGGAAAATCAACCTAGAACCACAGACAACTACCTAGTACCTAGGTAGTATATTTGTTGATGTTATTGATACCTTAACCTCAACAAGTAATTGGTTGTCATGGTGTCAGGTTTAATGGTCTATTAATGGCTGTATTTTCCTATTGTATGGTATTGTTCACTATGCTCAGTAGGCTCCCTTGGGAGATTAATTGACAGATTTATTGGTCTTGGTTATAATGGGATATTATAGATAACAAACTAACAAGGTTGGTGTATGTTATTTATTACAGTTTTAACCGTTAACTACCTTGTCACCACCATTATCTACCATGTTAACAGAGGCAAGGGCTTCTACGCACACTCCATAGTCTGTACTCTGAATAATCTTCTCTGTGTTCTGTGCTCCCGGTACAGGTTAGTTGTTAGGTATTGTGCGGACGTACAACGGGAGGTTTATATTTTACCAGGTCTTTGATGCCCACCACTGGCCAAGAAGACTCAAGTTTGGTCTCAATATTATCTGAGAAATTTATAAAAATCAGTGGCGGATTTAAAGAGGGCTTAAGCCCCGACCACACCCCCTAAACTTTACCCGAAAATCGGGTGGGGTGGCTGTGAGAAATGAGTAATAATAAAATAATAATAGAAATGTGGCAGAGGCAAGCCAAATGAGACATAAGTCGGAAATGTAAAAATCGAGATTTTATAGATTATAAAATTACACATTTGGTTATTATCATCCCTGTCCCAAAAACTCATTTAATTTTCGACTTTATTTGACCTAGGTATTAATCCCTTATGTCATTGATGATCTAATTGATATGAGCTAAATGTTAAAATACGAACAATTCAATAATATTTAGAATCATGGCAGAAATAAAGAAATATTATCTAATTCTGAACCTGGCTATTTATATTACACATACACAAAAAAACTCAATATTTTCATCTTTTTTCGACATTGTGACCATTTGACTCTTGTTGACTCTTATTATTAATGAACCAATTGTTATGGGTTTAATATTAAAACATGCCTCCTCCTTATCTTTGGGATGATACCAGAATCAAATGCACTGATCATATAAAACTACACTTATGGCTATTTATATTACCCCTATTCTCAACACCCAAATGTTTTATCTTTTTTTGAAAACATTTGGCTGTTTTTTACATGCTGTCATTAATGAACCAACTGTTATAAGCTCAATTTTATAATATGGGAAATAAATTTATAATTAGAGTGATACCCGTACAGATTTATCGATCAGTTCAAACCGTAAATATGACTATTTATATTACTCCAACCCAGAAACTTTAAACTTTTATATCTTCTTTTTCTTAAATATTTCAACTTTTGGAAATTTACGGTATCATTAATGACCCAGTATATTATGAGATTAGTATTTATAAATAATACAATTTTACGGTACCAGGATAAAAAGATTGATCACGTACTGCACTTTTGGTTACCTTGGCTCTAATGTCCTTATCCAGAAAATTTGATTTTTTCTATTTGAAAATGTGATCTACATATTAATCACTTCATGGCCATGTATGATCCGATTGATGAGCTTAACAGTAAAACATAGACAATCAAATAATATTTAGAATGATGTCAGAATCAATAAATTTGATCACCTATCTGCATATATATTTATATTACCGCCGCCCCAAAAACTCAATATTTTCATTTTTTGACATTATGTGACCTAGGTTTTTATGATGTTATTTTTTATCCTATTGTTATGGTATTGATTATAAAAAAGCTAATCGTATAATCGTCAAGATGATATCAGAATGAAAGGCACTGATTATATAAAACCGAACTTAAGGCTATTTATATTACCCCTAACCCAAAATTTAACTGATTTATCTTTTTCGACAATATTACTTTTCGAGATTTCATTATTGAACCGATAAATCATGCATTTGTTGGATCAACCTGTTATTTAATGAACCCATTGTTATAAACTTAATATTAAAATATGAAAAATCAAGTAATACTTAGCATAATACCACGATCAAATGTATTGTTCAGTTACCAATGTAATTAGATTTATACACCGTAGTCTCAATGCGCTGTGGACCAGATGTTAACACATTCCTATGACTTTCTACGCCCCTAAGGGTCACGTCATGTCCTGGCAGCTGCTACTCAGTACCGATACTTCTGTCCACGACAGGGATTGTGTATGGACCAGCACTCCGGGGTAACCCCCTACTCGTCTCGAAAGATGTACTGGGTTCTTTATAGTGCAATGAGTTGTTGTGTACAGAGGGTCTACGGTTTATAACTTTATAGTGCACATGAGCCGTATGTGTACACTGGGCCTACGGTTTATTGGTTTATTATCCAAGAAGAATTGTTCCACCACCAGAACTATGATGCTGTTGTTACTTCTATGGCTCACGGTTCCCTGCCTTAACCGCTCGGCCACACGACTCGCAAAAATCGTCATCGTCATCACGAAGAGGCACAAACTTCAATATCACGTAAATCAACATTTCGAGAAAAACGCGTTTGAAGTGGAGTACTTTACACAAACATGTATTTCGGTATTATTAATTCAAAATAGTTGAATATATTTTACATAATTCTAAAGCTAAAGGAATGGGTAATTAAAAAATACCTAGAAAATTATATATTTACAAATCTAAATTACAGCTGTTTGAGCGTTAAATATTTGTGCCTGTTTGTGAAAACACCAAAACCAGTGCGTATCGCATCATTTTAACATTTTGTGCCTGTTCGTGAAAACAAAAATCGCTAATACGCGAACTTACGCAGGGGTACAAACTACTCATACTGTGCAATTCCCCTATTCTTTGAGAACACAGTCTTTCTTTTGAATTTATGTAAGTACACGTGAAAGTTATAAGTTGACAACTTGTCATAATAATATAATAAACTTTAATTACATTGCATAAAATTGATATCTTTTAAATTTAATTTTTATCCGGGCTA
>JAOTQE010132886.1:0-12030 GCA_025631205.1 Nesometra sesokonis
CCGCCGCCACCCCCCCCCCCCCCCCCACCGATTTGGAAGCCATCGTAGATTACATCCCACTAATTTGCCTATAGCCATCATACACAGTAGCTGGGTAGACTGAAGCAATGAGAGTACTGTAGTGCATTGCCCAGGCACACAAGCAACTGGCGTGAGTGAGTCTCAAACTCAACTTCTCGACTGGGATTCTGAACCACAACCACTGCGCCAACTACTCCCACTTGATAATTCTAAATAATACAGTACTATTAAAAGATAGTTTTCTCTACCCTAATTTGAAATTTACTTTTTTGCCACAAAGAAGTTGAAAATAAAAGCAAAATCTAAATATTTTTATTATAATATAGAATATGTTATGTGTTCATTTGAAATTAATGTTTTAGTTGCATGTGAAAATCATTTCGGCCTCTACCCACTATGAGTTTTGTGAGATTGAATTGAATCTCTACTATAGCCTATCTGATGTACATTTTTTCAGAAATTTTGATTTTTATTGATTTTGATTACTATGGTTTTGATGTAGAAATTTGAATTGATTTTTAATAGCTTTTTTTTAGATTAACTCTGTGGGTTTTCTCAAAACCAAAACCAATTAAATTCATTTGTATTGCTTCATAAGCCATCAGGGGCTATTATCTGCTTAATTTACATGATACATATTGAAAAAGCATATAGAGTCTATAGCCTATAATAACTACACTACAGATAGGGCATTTCAGATTGAACACTGTTTAAATTATCAGGGTCAAGATTAGATAGAAGTAGAAAATACAGTAACATTCCAAGTGCTCATGTATTTGGATGTGCTTATCAAAATGTCATTTAAAGTTCAGTGTGTCTATTAAAATGTACTAAAAACAAGGTGAATCCACAATGTTATGGTTTATCACAGTTTTATGGGTGGGTGTGATGGCCAATCAAGTTAAAAAAAACACTTATTGTCCTGGTATAAGCCCACCACCTTGAACATGGAATCACTGCCAGTTTTCAGGTGGGCTTACTGGCGCAGATCGAAGGGAGGGGTGCGGGGGGCACCCGACCTGATTCCCCTTTTACATCCAAAAAATAATTTTTTACACATTTTCTATCTGCTAAAAGTGTACTTGAGGGCATCTGTAGAGAAACGTTTCCCGGGCTGGCACGGGACCCATGTCCTATTGTCATCATTTTGCTGTTAAAATCTGACACCTTATGCTTGCTCAACTTGGTATTGGCCCCCTCCGCTGGATCTTCCCCTGGCTTATACCCAGGTTTTGAATATGTGCAGAGTATTTTTATTGTTTAAAACAGCTCCAATGTTATACCCAAATCTGTACATGTATTTAAAAATATATACCTTCTCTATGCTCACTCTAACCATTCACCAAGTCGCCAATGTTTACTGGAATTCTCATTTGGCTAAAATGAAAATAACCTCTTTCGCCAAATTGGCTAATTGATAATCTCAAAATTAATGTTAATTTTTTGGTCATTTACAAGTGACAAAGTATCTTTAATTAATTGATCTTCAATGTAATTTATTGCAATTTAAAAACCATTTGTAATAGTCTAGTTATGATTTTAATTTCCGTTTACTTAATGTTGTATATATAAATTATATTGTTATCAAATCTGGACCTCTTGGGAGACCAGTACTTATTCTATGGAAGAGTGTTTTATCAAAAATAAAGAAAGATTTTTATTGTTTAGTATTGTAACAAAATAAACAAAATAAGAAATATAAAACACACTGCTAATAATAAAACAGGCTTACCCTTGGAGTGTTTCTGTGATTTGGAAAAAACATGCAGATTTTGAATCCACCACCACCAACAGTTAGAATAAGTGTACCGTATGAAATAATAACACTCTGAAAAACAAACACAAAAGTTGTTTAACTGGCTAAATATAATACTAAATTAGCTGTCCTTGTCAGAAAAAAAAAGTGTATACTTTGAAGTGTAAACAAAATATTTTGATAGAATATTGTTTGGCCCCATAAAAAAATTAGTAGTTTATCATACTCGCGCAAATAAATTTTGGGGAAATACTGATTTTAAAAAAAATCCATTTTACTATTTGCAATCAATCGTTTTTTCTGTCATATTCACTTGAAATGCTTTTTCTTAACATATATTAATATGAACGATTCTTGAGCTCACAATGATGTATACAAAAACTAGGCATAGGCCACAATGATAAATACTTACTGTATGTTGTCATATTTGTGTTAATCTAGCCCAATGTCAGATCACTACAACATCGGAGGGATGGTTAAAATAAAACTCCCGCCCTCCCTTTGTATGATTTTGTAGGGTGATACTAATATTGTTTTTATGGGGCCTTATCAGAATTATTTTAGAGTTTATGATAGGAGTAGTGATTTTAAAAGAGTGATTATGATTCATCATATTAATGCAACTGATGAATTTCTTTTATTTTGTAAATAATGATAAATACCTTCTCAACAAAATTATTAGTAGAGCAAGTAATTTGTCAATTGGTTAATTCAGAATTTTTAGATATAAATTCAAAGTTTGACTCTGCCATCACTTTTACTAAGTGTATTCTTTACCAACCAACCCACCCACTTTTCCACTTCGTCTCGGATCCCATTATACCCGTACCAGCCGTTTTAAAAATATATTAATTCTTTAAAGTCAATTAAACTCTTTAATGCCCAAGAATCTAGATAAATGTCGTTTTCATTGTAGTATGTTATATTTTTAAGTAGGTCTATTGCATGTCTTAAATTGTACATATAATTACTGTATTTCTATTTTGCATGTCATTTTAATTTGTACAATGTGGTGTACCTTTTTCAATTTTATTCAGAATTGAATGAATTCAATGCTGTCGAAGAGCAGCACTATTATTATTATTTTCAATTGAATTAATATGTCTTTTTCATTTACCTTTTACCAATAATATGGAGAAAAATGTAAACAATTAGTAACAAAAATGAATGTATGGGATGATAGTTTGTAAGTATTAAACACTTCAGTTTGCTTTGCTTTATATAACAATAAATTCAAGACATATTACTTTTATGCATAATGCATTGATTTTGTACCCTGTTTATAGAAACAATGCTAAATAAATAATAAAATCAAATAAACGAATACAATTTGCACTTTGCACTGAAACATGATAAAAAGTAAAATGTATTTTCTGTCATATTCACTTGATATGCTTTGAATTTTCTTAACATATATTAATATGAACGATTCTTGAGCTCACAATGATGTACACAAAAACTAGGCATACGACTACAATGATCAAAGTAGGCTGGTGCACTGGTATGTACGTCATATTTGCGTCAATCTAAAATAATGATGGACAATCTGGTCCAACGTGAGATCACTAAATCTGAGGGTCAGTTAAAAAAGAAAAAACCTCTCACACTCATCAGTTTTTATGATATAGTAGGGTGATAAACTAATTTTTTTTTTGTGGGCCTTAACGGAATTCATTTAAACTTTATGATAAGAGTAATGATTTCGAAATAGTGATTATAATTCATCACATTAATGCAACTGATGAATTGAAATCTTATTTTGTAGTTACAAGAAAATATTGGCAAATAAACAACAATAACATGACTAAAAGATGTTTTCAAATTGACTAAGTGTGTTTTTTTTTATTTGCCTTTTGCCAATAACATAGAGAAAAAAATTGTAGACAATTAGTAACAAAAATGAATGCAAGGGATGATAGTTCCTAATGTAAGTATTAAATAGTTTAGTTGCTTTGCTTTGTATATAAAATGTTCATTACATATAATTTTTTTGCATAGTACATTGATTTTCTACCCTGCTTATCGATACAATGCTAAATAACAAAATGAAATAAACAGATATACTTTGCACTCAAACACTTTTGAATGATAAAAAGTAAAATGTACTATATACTTAATTCCCCTTTCTGTTTGTTGTTACCATCACTGGGTTATACTGAAAGACATTGACCTCAAACGGCCTGCATAACCCTTCTTGACCTAAGCCTCCGTGAGATAACTAGTCCTACGACATTGTTTAATTACGGTGAGTAACAACCTAGAACTAAAGTTGATCTGCTGTCTCGAAAATTACCTATTAGGTTAAAAGCTCACGTCCTAATCTCCTAATAACTTTCATTACATTCCTTTGATATTAGGTCGAGAGAATGAGGAAAGCTCCAATGACATGGCTGATCAGTACCACTTGATGTTACCACCAACGAGTCTATATCACAAGGAGTTGTACGATTGCAAGCAGTTACTCCACTTTCCCGAAGAGGTCGCTTACATTTTGACAGAGACGGAGCATCGGTTATTTAACCAGGTTCAGCCTGAGAGTTACATACGTTACATCACATCAAATGGGAGCATAGCTAAACTTGGAAATGCTAGTGAAGAGGATAATGATAAAAAGACTGTTGACGATTTGGTACTAAGATTTAAAGAGGTAAAATTATTTTCGTATTACTGCATTGATAATTTTGTCAGAGCCAAACCAAATGAGACATAAGTCACAAATGCTAGTTTTCCACAATAGGCAGAAATTTAAAAATGGTCATTTTTTTCAACTTTTATTTTATATAAAAAATTTAGAGTTCATACATTCAACTTTATACTACCTTAACAATTTTCAGATATATAATCAAAAAATGTTTAAAAAATGCAATTTAAAATGACTTTGCTTAGTCAATGAATACTAATAAACAATTTTCAAATGCATTTTTTTTCAAAACTTACATTTTAATTGTTTTAATTGTCCTTGTTTTTCCGCAGGAATTTCAATTATCTCATAAAATATGATTTAATCAAATCAATTTTAAAAACTACAACTGCGCAAACTCAGTGTAGGCCATAATGCATTGCGAGTCTACTAACTTCCAGTGATTTTTTGGCAATTTCCCTTTTCCTCGCGTGGCACCCTGGTTGCACTGCGGAGAAATCCTCACAAAAAGCACCAAAAGCAAAATCAAGGTTGACCCTGTGTCAAAGGTATTAAAATATTGCATTTAGGTCAATTATCAGATAATTATCAGAATATTATCGGATAATTATTGGATAATTTTATTACGTCAGAATAGGTTAAACACCCGTTTCTGCAGCACTTTTATTGGATAATTAGCTGATCCGCTACATAGCGGAATCAGCTATTGTTTCTGTATGAAATCATCATCATCATCTTTGTTTTTAGCTGATCCGCTACACAGTGGAATCAGCTATTGTTTCTGTACGAAATCAACATCTTTTTCACTATTCTTATTTCTTTCTGTCAATTTTTGTTCACAAGTTTACTCAAAATTGACACAAGCTATTAACATGCAAATTTCAGGTAACTTTGGTGTTGGTCACTAACAAAATCACAGTGACTTGTGACGCGTGACGTCATCTACGCGCAATTTTACGTTTTTTTGACGCGTTTTTCGATCAACCATAACTTCTCAACCAATTAACATTTCTACATCATATTTAGTGACCATAAACTTCAGCTCAACCTTAAAAGTCACATGTCAAATTAACTCGCGCGAACGTCCTTACGCGCACGTATGCGCGCGAACAAATGTTCCAAGTCTCAAACTTAAATTTTAATTACATTACAGCACGTTTCAGGCCAATTTGAGCATTTAACATTTTCGCAAACTTTACTCGCGCACGCGCATTGAACGCAAATATTACGATATTTTTAACATTTCAGCTTTTTTAACAATGTGTTGATGAATTTCTAAGACTTTCAGTCACTTTAGAGACAATGACAATGACTTACGTGCGCAAAAAACTTTCGAATCTGTGCGCGCGTTTTTGCCAAAAAACAGCAAAATTATGCTAAAAATATGCATGGTTTTGATCAGTAATAGCTACTAAACGGCACGGGCACTCTCAAATTTTATTTCATATTATGAAAGCATATGACATGTAGATATAACATGATGGGTCGTTGAGGTGATCAGGACATGATGACATCATCAGTTTTTAACATTTTTAAAAATTGTACTTAAAAAAGCATGTTTTTAAACTATTTTAGATTAATTTGATGTTATCTCAGTAACGGGTCGTCGATTTTCTTTTAAATTTTGATAATTTTAGAGTTAAGATATTTCTCTTAGTTAACCATTTCCTTTAGTTAAATTTTGACTACGCTAGAATGGTTAAATCATGACGTCATCTACGTGCACAAGTTTTTCTTGTACCCTATTACCTAATTAATCATATCTTCATAACAAATTGCCATTTGTCAATCATAATTAGAGACAAGAAACTTCCAGTCCAAGTGCACATTTTGGTATCTCAAAATCCAGTGTGCGCGAAACGGTGCGCGTGTACGTGAGTGTTCATTTTTTTTTAATGAAAAAGAGATCTTTTAATTATAAATCGATAATCTTTGATATGATTTCATGTATGGCAAGTGCATATATGTCATTTTGATGTTGTCATATTTGCATTTTAATTTAACATAGTAAACATGTAATGGTATTTGATCATATTAATTCTCGGCATATCTCCCTTAATATTCGTCGAATTTCCTTTAAATTTTAGTATGTTCAGACGGAAACAATTCTCTTACTAGAAAGTACAATTATTTTCCATTCACTTTGCATTTTGACTACGTCATCATAGTGTAAACGTGAATTTAACTAAAAGCAACTGCGGATCAGCTAACTCATCAAAGTGACGAGTTCCATTCTAGTCTTCTTCTTATTTCTTTCTGTCAATTTTTGTTAAGAGCTTTTAGAAAAATTGACAAGACCTATCAACATGAAATTTTCAGGTATCATCGATCTTGGTGAGGAATAGTTACACTAACAAAATCATTGTGACTAATGAAAAAAAAATATACACAAATTTTCTTTGTATTTGTTTATATTTCCTTATTTGCTTATTTCTCAATAACGTCATGTGCGACAACTTGGTGGGTTTGCCATGACTGGCCTCAATTGAGATATAAATCGCATATCCTTGGTAGTGTTCCTTAATATGGTAGTTTTTACAGGGTTAACCCTGTTAACTACCTTTATCTACCTTGTCATTACCATTATCTACCATGTTAACAGAGTTATTTGTTTCAAAGGAATGCTTCATAAATACTTTACCTTATATATGAAGACTAATTTATTATCATAATGGTAAAATGATGTCAAATAATCAACAAAAATGTTAAAATCATTTTGAAAGCTCATTCTGAAATTCATCCAAAAAAAAAATTTTTTTTTAAAAATAATTCCCTTGTTAATTACCTTTGCCAACAAAGTTGGCGTGGTTATTTTTTCGGTCCTGTTGTTTTTGTCAAAGGGCAAAGCTAGAATTTTATACAGTAGGTTACCTCTATAACCAAATTTGATAGTCTTTCTCTTGAAGCATGCAATCTTGTAGTCCACAATTCTTTTCAGGAATGTATCCAGGAATTGAGAAACCGGGTGTGACCAGCCCTGACTGGAATAATTAACAAGCCAAAAATTCCCGGTTACTTCTCCTATTCTACACTTTTTCTTTTTTGGTTGATGTTTGGCTTTATGTTTTTTTTCCACTGACATTATAGTTCTTTTTCTTTGAAAGGGGAGGGGAGGGCAGTATATTCCCACTTAAGAGAGTGCTCGAGGCCCATATATTTATTACTTATCATGGCTAGACGGTGAACTTCCACAGAATACATAGCCCCAAAGTGCAGTTCCATGTAACCGCCTACTATTCCTGAATCAAACCAATCAACACTTTTGCTACATCAAAATTGTGCCCCAATCTTTCATAGAAGTTTCAAATTTATCAATAAATGAAAGTAAATTTAACCAAAATATAAAGACTCTGAAAACATAAAATATATGTGACATATGTAAATAATTTGTATGACAAAAGAATGTTAAAAATACAAGAATTATAAAACAGTCATCATTATTTAACTGTGAAACATGGTTGTGAGGAAGGCTGATGAAATCAAAATAGTAGGCGCCTACATGGGACTGCAAATGTACAGTGCTACGTTCACCATCTAGCCATAAATAATAAATGTATGTCGAGGCCCCAATCTTCATATGCAAATTGTATTGTTTTCTACCTATGAAGGTGGGGGAGGCAGAGGCGGATCCAGGATTGTGGTAACAGGTCCAAACTTGCCTCTAGGAGTCTTATAAGTCCATTGTCAAACATACACAAATTTAGGGGAACTTACACCTGTTTAGCCCTCCCCCCCCATTAAATCAGCCACTGGGAGGTGATCGAGCACACAAAGCATCCCTTAGGGCATAGACCAGATCCATTTTACCTTTGGAAAGGCACAGAAAGACTAATTATGACAGGGGTGAGTTTGGGAGGGGATCCGCCTCACATAGAACATTTTTGAAAATAATAAACCTCTAGATGCTCATACAGACTTAGACTCCAGTCGAAAAGTCTGGATTTCCACTAAAAATATATGGGGACACGCATGTTGCCTCCCACTTGGATTCATACCTGTTTTTACAGCCAGTTGTGAAGTGAATTCTAGGCCTTCAGTTAAAAACATTGATATATCAATAGTGAAAGTTATTCTGTTTACAGTATTAAAAGGAGAGCACGCAATGACATTTTATGTCCTCCGAGTGATGAATGATATATTACGTTACTTGAGATATAATGTACTAGATTACATTGAAACATCTAATTGAATTGATCTTGTAAATTATTGGAAAATACATTATTACAACCTAAGTATGTTGTCTCCACAGTAGAATTATGTTATCAAAAGAAATAAAAAAAAACATTGTTGATACAAGCCTGATAGATGCAAATAATAAAAAAGCCAGGGTCAATTTTTTGTTTCACTAAAGAATGTCTAACTAAAGTCAACATAAAAAAAACAACTAGATTAGATGCAACACCTATCATATAAAAGAATGCTATATCATGCAAATGACAATTATTTTTAGTTTCTTCCAAGAGAGTAGGCTTTCATAATAAGAAATGTTTTTTTTTTTAAAAAGCACTGTAAACAACCCTCCTATTTTAATTTTTTAAATTTGCTTAACTTGTAATTTGATATATGAAAAGATCTTCCGATCTATTTTGGATTTTTTCCCAATTCCCTTGCCTGAGTAGTATAGCTTACGGCTTCCTAAGGTTTCTGATTGCTATTAACTGTTGTTTGTTTTTCTCCAGTGCAGTGCGAAAAACTCAGAGTCAACTTAATACACAGAAATAAGACAATACCATGAAATGAATGCATTTTCAATGATTTCATCTGATTTTAAAATTAATGTTGCTTTGTTTTGTTGTTCATGACCCCAAACCAAATACCTGTGTAGGCGGCTAGTGCATTATCACCGACCGAAAAACAAACTTAAAATAAATTCATTTTTTATATTTTTTAATTTGTTTTTAAAATTCATGTTGTTTTGTTTCAAAGTATGTCTAGATTTTGTTGTTGTTCATGTACCTTAACCAAATACCTGAGTAGGCGGCTACAATACACGAAAAGGGTTATTGCTACCAATTAGTGTACTAAATACTATGAAATTAATGCATTTTTTAATTTGATTTGTTTTTAAGATCGATGTTGTTTTGTTTTGATTAATGTCTAGATTTTGTTGTTGCTCATGAACTCTAACCAAACACCTGTGTAGGCGTATTATCTCATAAAAAGGTCAACCTGTACAAGCAGTCCTTTACCCTGGATTTGAATGGGAAGATGTTAATAACACACCTGCCAATATTTTTAATGTCAAAAGCTGTAGGATTCCCAAGTGGGTTGGAAAATAGGGCATGCGCTCCCACACTACTCAATTTTGAACTTGGCAAAAAAAAAAAAAAAAAGAAAACAAAAAAAAACAGCAATTTTACCTATTTTACATGGCTTTTCTCGTTTCCATTCATTGGGAGGTTTTGTACCTATTTTGATGGTTTAGCATATATTTTAAATAGTTTATTTTCAATGATATTTTACATTTCTGAAAAAGCAGTAGGATTAATATAGCAGTAGTGGTAGGGGTGGCAGGTATGCAATGATTTTATGTCCAGGTGCACTTTTCCACCTTTAGCAAAGATCCACTTTGGTTTCTTGATAGCGAAATTCTTTTTAAGAGGTATTATAATTATCTGCAACTGACTTCCTGTACACTTTTTTGAAAATATCCCATGATTTCTCAACATTTCTACCATTGAAATTTATCTTCCAATCAAGAGTATTGAAGTCGAGTGATATGTTTTGGAAGTTACCCTTCCTGTATTCAAATTTAGCAACTGAGTTCCCAATACCTTCTTCATGATTAACAGAGTAGCAAATAAAGTCACAAGTTAAACCAACATGTCCACTTTTCCCCAATGGTGCTACGATCTGTACAACCGAGTAAGAACCAGACCTAACAGTCAGGGTATCTGTCCATCTCTGTATCTGGTGTCAATTTCAATATGTTGAGTTCGAAATAAATCGTTTTAAAATCCTAAAAACAGTAGGCTGGGTGGTTTGAACTACAATGTACTATTCCAATAGACCAGTCAATTTCAGGAAAGTTGAAATCACCAAAAATTAAAGCATGTGAAAAGCATCTAAAATTTAATATTTTTTAAACCGTCACATAACTGATCATTCACATCATCAGAATTTGGACTTTAAACAACTCCAACCAGCATTGTATCTTTAGCACATCACCTGAGTTTTTAATTTGACAAGCAGAAAACAAAAGGTTTCACCAATATTTTAACTTCTATAGGTTTTTCGTTAAATTCTGAGAACATTCTTACTGCATGTGTATCAAAGTTAACTTGTTTATGGCGGAAAAAGTAAACTTTTGCATTGCCGGGGAAGGGGGGCGGGGTTTATTATCACACGTACCCAGAGGTCCCAAGTTGTAAAAACAGAATTCCTTGAGATTTACTCGTGGTCATCCTACCACCGTTTGTAATGTCTACCCTTTCCAAAATGTATGTACAAACACATTTATAAGCTCAACACCTTGCCTGTTATAAAATTTTTAACTTGTCACTGCTAAATTGTGCTATTACTGTTCCACAAAACATTATTGAACTTCATAGTTGCTTAATATTAGCCAATATTTTGAAATAAATAGGCCAATTTATGCTTTCAATATGAAACTTTTACAAAATCTGGAGAATTTCCTAGTGAAAACTAATTTCTGGGAGAAAATTTGATAATTCCGGGAGCCCGGGAGATGGTCCAAGATTCCTGGAGACTCCAGGACAATCCTGGAGACTTGGGAGCTCTGCGTACCTGGGTATGGGCGTGCACAAAGCTTGCCAATTCTCATGAATAATGCATTAGTCTTGCGCATAGGAACTATTTCTCATCTCTGGATACATTTCCTTGTCTCGATCTAGCATGAGAACAAACAAAAAGCCAAAAAAAAAAAACTAATTCAACCTCAATATTTGCATGAAAAACCAAGAAAACCTCGGTAAATATAACAGAGTTGGCTAAGTTCAAAATGATAAAACAGATTTTTAAATCTATATTTGTCATATACAGGCCTACATGTTAAATCTTGAATGAATCCTTCTTATGTGGAAGCTTATCTAATTTCTTGTAATTTCTATATGAACAATTTTGTTTTATCAAATTGTTATATTAACATTGTTTCCAAAAACAATCTAATAAAATTAAAATTTCTACAATGTCATGAACAATACAATATCCATTTTTACCAACTTGTCACATGTCATTGGTGAAACATCAATGTGATTGTAAAGGGTGATAAAAAAAATGGGGAAGTATTTACTTTATAAACAAGGCTAACTTTCAAAGTAGAATGACTTTCATTTTTCTATCAGTTTGATTCAGGTGGCCTAATGAATACTGCTACAAACTAAACTGTATCAAATAATCTACAAACAGCATTTTTAATTGAATTGACAACAAAATGTGAAACAAGTGAAGCGAAATTGTCAGGTTAAATATCCAGGTCAGGATGTACAGCTCTTGGCATTAATATTGATAATGATAATGAATTATTACTGTACATAATACAGTCAACTCTCCCAATACCGGACTCCCCACAAACTGGAATTCACGAAAAACCAGACTTTTTTAAAAGTCCCAAATTTTTCCTATTCCTATTCTATTATCTTAATTCTAAATT